>JASGAT010352591.1:0-15292 GCA_030220025.1 Chelon auratus | reverse complement strand
ACAACACAACGGCTGCTGTTGGAGAAGCAGGCTGTTTACAGTCAGTTGTAAAAGATATTGAGAGCAAAATAACTTTAAAAGACGCAATAATAACGCATTTGTTGAGGATGCCCTACTTGCTTAATGTCAAATACTTCTTTGCTGTGTTTGTTTTGTTGTTGAAACACACCCCATAATGAAATTAAATGCTACCAGACTCATATTCTGATTACAGTTGAGTCTAGCTACGCTAAGCAGTACAAATATCAGTGACTAGTTTCTTCTCCATGGAAATGGTCAGTGCATTCAGATGTTCCTGATCCGTCAAGTTTCACAGGAGTGTCTTGACCACTAGCTCAGTCACTGACAGCTAGCCACACACTATGTTTGGAAGAAGTTCACCACTAGCCACTAGATTCAGTTAAATGCTACATACTTGCCCGTTAATGTAAAAATAGCTGGAGAGACAATGTCAGTTTTCCACAAGACCGTTTCTAAAAAACTGTTGATCAGAACCAGAAAGAAACAGAAGTATTCACTATATGTTTACTAAGAGAAGAGTTGCATGCTGACACAATCTGTATATTTATGTAAAATGCCAATATTATAAAAATGACAAATCCTATAACAAAATGTATCCTATTGGAATGTTGGCCAACTGGATCCTTGGTTAGCTTCTTAATCGTAGTGTCCTGGCCAATATACACTGTTTGCACACTGTGAAAATTGTGAAATTGAGATAGTGCTGTCACTCAAACACTGGTGTTAGCGCTGTCAGTCAAACATAATAAATAAAGAATAATAGCAGCAGCAGCTGCAGACGACAAAATCAAAACAAGATAATCATGTTATTGCATTAATATGGAAATGGTTTGCTTTTGCGAAGTCTGACCTCAAACAGACGCTGCACAGCTACGCGCCGCACTGGCCCCAAAAACACGGTAATGATTATGTATCAGAATCAGACTGTATTGTTAAGTCCATCGTCTTGTTTCTGTGGAGACGTCAGGAGACTTTATGAACATGTTATAGTTATCAGTAATTTACTTCCTCCATGGCTCCAAAATGGATAGATTGGCTTTCAGAATGTACAGGTGAAACTGGACCAAACGCATTTAGGGCTGAATGAGAGGCATTTAGTACTGATGCCTCACAGCAAGAAGGTTCCAGGTTCGGCTCCATGGGCCGACTGGGCCTTTCTGTGTGGAGGTTGCATGTTCTCCATGTGTCTGCGTGGGTTCTCTCCGGGTACTCTGGCTTCCTCCCACTGTCCAAAGACATGCTCATTAGGTTCACTGGTTCTAAATTGTCCATAGGTGTGCATGTGAGTGTGAATGGTTGTCTGTCTCTCTGTGTTAGCCCTGTGATAGACTGGAGACCTGTCCAGGGTGTACCCCACCTCTCGATGACAACTGGGATAGGCTCCAGCCCCCCGCGACCCTTCACAAAAGATGAATGAATGAATAAATGAATGAGTCTGAACAACTCACCATAAACACTGGTAACCACAGGCCTCGTAACACTAAGGCTACAAACAGCCCATGCACTGCAGGGTTTCCCATACAATGTCAATACTATGACCGCCCGCCAGGGTCTAATTTACTCAGCCATAGTCTCATAAGGAATCTGAAATATATTTGCATGTTTCAAATAACATTGTGCTTGCGTTGTTTTTCCTATGGCTCCCGAAAGCAGACCTTCCACACACAGCGGTTGTTCACTGTTCTGTACTGAATTTAACCTTAGGGACAAAACACCTCAGACAACTCACGTAGCATGTGAAGCTATTTGCGTTGTTCACTAACAAGAAATGACGATACTTTTTAATTCAATCTGCAAGAGAACTATGACTTGGGAGAAGATTTATTTTCCAGCAAGACAAAAGCTACATAAAATACTTTTGAAGCTACATAGAATACTTTTGATAGGCATTGCATTTTGTGAATCATTCTTGGTCTTGAACAGGAAGGGGGGAAAAAATAAAAATTGTCCATACAAATGAGAATTTTCTAGACCCAGCCAAAGCAACAATTTCCTGTCTGTAATTTCAACGGAGAACCCACAAAACTGCTCTCCTTGTTCTTGGGGAGTATCTGGATAAACCCACTCAACAGCAGGGATCCTCCATATGGGGATTCCCTGGAGTAAATCTTCATCAAATGGGTGTCTGTGGTCTAATCTGCATCTATCAGCAGCCACAGCATGAGTATTTCTTGGAAGCCCTCTTGTAGACCCTCCATGTTGTTTAGGTTATGTAGTGCCTTTGTACTGCTAATGTTTGGATAGGGAGCGACAGCAGCAGAATGGTCCCAGAGCCCCTTATTATCCCTCTGAGCTCCACTTTAATGCCACGCGTCTCTGGCACTCTGGAGCACAACCAGAGAGAAATTAGCCCTCTAATTGACAAATGAAAGACGGTTCAGCCCCTCTGCTCTCTGATGATGGCTGTCTGATCTCCTCTAGTCTTTCCTCTCTCTTTTTCCTTCTCTTCCCTTCCAGCTCTCTTTCTCTTTCTGTCTCTTCCTTCCCTTCCTTTCATCCCTCCCCTTCAGAGAGCCATCCCGGCCCTCTGCTCGCCTCCTTCCCATAATTCACAGTGACAGGAAAGGTTAGAGCGAGCGCGGCAGAGCTTGAGTGTCTTTTAAAGCCTTGTCGTTACACACTGTTTACAAGTCGACACAGTGTAACTGAAAGCTCAGATAAGTAGCGTCGCCTGTGACTCTAAATAATGTCAGATACTGTTGATGTGTGAGTACAAGTGCTTCACTTACAGATTTATGTATGACACAGACGTGATCCAGGCATGTTCTGTGATGCAGCTTTTTTTATTTTGAGTTATGTGAGGGTAGGTTTAATTTTGCGCTTTATTTCCACATTTAATGACATGCACTTGTGCTTTGACCTTACAGGAAAATCTAAAGTACGTATATTCTCTAATTAGAAAAAGTTGACCTGGTATACTTTCTACACATGCCTGCTGCCAAGTCAAACAGCACTCGTGCAAAGCAAACATGCAGGTGAGGTGGGAGGCTGGAGGCACAAACACATCACATTAGTCATTAATCATGACTCTAATTAAGCAGCTGAGGAGGCTTCATGCAAATCACTGAAGACGTCTTCCTGTATTTAAACAGGTCAGCTAAATTAAGCAAAGCACTGGAAAGATCCAGTAATGTCACGCGTTCATTCCATATGCTAATTTATTAATTCAGACCATCGAAACCCAGTTCTAGCTGATGTTAATTTGTTCATATCAGATGAGGATTGTCTCGATCCTGCAGAAATATGGGCAAAAGGCTGACGATTTCAGCCTTGAAATGCACTTTTAAATCCTCAGAACATCAAATGGAGCCCAACTGCAGTTTGGACTGCAGATCATATATGCTGATAAAGCTGTCCATTGTTACATTCCTGGTTTTGTCTGTTGATTTGTGGATCCTGTTGCTGGGTATTAAAAAGAAAGGGAAAAATCTGCATCTTCTACATCTCTAGAAGTTGGAAGACCTAACAGTGGCTGACTCTGTGACAAATATACCGTCAAATATACTGATGCACTCTGACCAGTCACCATGACTAGCTGACCCAATCTCTGTATAGATATAATGATGTAATGTCAAACTGCTGCAGAAGAAGGGTCAGTTAAAGTGTAAAATACTCCCAAAACACACAAAAATCCCACTTGAGTAGAGCTGGTGTGTTAGGCCACGCAGATAGTTTGGATTTTATCTGCTCAGATCTTATGGCAATCTGTTGCAATTATTTCTGCCTTGTTTTTAGTTTCTTCTTTAATACTAAAGTATCCATGAGCCTCAGCCACTGTTGCTACGGGGAATATGACAGATGCTGTCAAGTTTGAACCTCTTTGTTATCTCTTACAAACTGAACACCCACCTATTTGCTAAATGTGCTGCTTAGCCTTGTGTCTCCTTTCTACAAACAGTAAAGTTTAGCTTTTGCTCAGTAGTGATATACATATAAAAATAAGCAGTTGGTGATTGGATGTTTTGTTTTAAAAATGCATATTGTCACTTGATGGAATAACATGAAAACATCTCCAGGAATATTTTGCACACATGCTTGTGAACGTGCATGCGTGTTCTTCTCTGTGGACCCATTTACATAAGATAGCATAAGATTTATACAGTATATGTGTCTTTTGCAGTTTTTTCAAATAATCAAAGAAATTTTAGGCCATCCAATCTTTAATGTCCTTGAGACAGTCCGGGAGTGGTTTTAGGGAGTTAGAATCATTCTGTTTCAATGGCAGGTAAAGTTGTGTATGTCTGCATAAAAATGAAATAAGATATCATACTTCCTAAGAATGTGGCCTAAGGGGAGCATGTACTGGGAAAATAAAATTGCCCCGAGAATAGATCCCTGGGGGACGCCACAAGGGAGAGCAGAGGAAGAAATGGCATTGCCGAGGCTGACAGAGAAGCTCCTATTGGACAGGTAGGACCTGAACCACTCCAGAACTGTACCTTTAATGCCCACACAGTGCTCCAAAAAAAGTTAAAAGGATCCTGTGGTCTGTAGAAATGTAAAAGCATGAGGATGACAGAGTGACCTGTGTCAGTAAAAACTAGACTTTAAACCAGACTGGAACACTGCTAAGAAACCATTTTAGTCTGTAGCAATAATCTTGTAACAACTTGTAGTCGGCAGGTACCATTAGAACTTTCTTTTCTTTTCTTTTATTAACAAAATGCAATGACGAACACAAGTTAGCATTTCCAGACCGAAAACCAATCCAAAATCTAACCTCGACCAAATTCTAGCAGTGAATCAGTCTATATCTTCCTCAACTATTATTGCAACATATACAATCTGATATGACCCTCGGTAAAAGTCAGTTGCTGCATACATACATACATACAAGGATATTTTTTTAAAATCTCATTGTCATTATTATCATTACAATAGATATTTTTACACCGGCCCCAATGTTTGCAATATAGTGTGTGTCATCATTCTCAAGTAACTAATCTCAAATTTGATGTGCTACATGTCAGACAATGGCCATAGAGTGACTGATAAACATCACTGACATATGACCCAAACACAGAGTTCTCCAAATGTTTGCCACAGGAAAACACCATTCTTGACTTTAGTTCCTGCCATCTTGAATAGAAGACTAGAGCGGTGATGCCAAGAGTAAGCTCTATACACCAGCAATACTTTTATGTTCTGCTTGTTTCAGGCTGGAATGAGAAATATAAAAGGGGTTACTGTTAAAGCTACAAAGCACTGGGTAACCAGCAAATCGCTTTAAATGTGAATAGAAGTTCAGATACTTGTTCATTTGTTGTTCTGATAAGTCACCTAGAAGAGTTTCAGCTTGGTTTGGAATGCTCCAACTAACACCAACATGCAGTTGAAGAAAATGATGACGTGAGGTAATGGAGACAGTTTGTAAAAGCTGCTGAATTCTTCAAACCACAAGTGAAATGTATTTATTTCCGCTGTAATGGCACAGAAACAGATACTTCCTGCAGAACTCTTTGTAGATAAATACCTCTAGGGGCAACTGAGGTAATCCATTGATTTGTAACCTGGGTGAACTGACCCTTTAGATGTGCAAGGTTCATTAAGAGGAGGAACAATTTGCAGTGATCAAATGGCTATCAGACCTGCCTTTGGGTCAAATCTGTTGAGCTCATACTAATCAGCGGAGGGTGTAACACACAGGCATGGTGGAGGGACAGGCACGGACACACAGGGCTTCCTAGATTAGCATATAACAGGCCGGTAAACAAAAACAACAGAGCTTTCATTAATTAAGGACCATGGGGCTGGGCGGGCAGACGGATGGGAGAGGGCTGCTGAGACACTCCGAGCACGGCACAGCGCCAGGCCTCCAACCACGCCAACCAGAACACAGCTGCCTAATGGAGCGCTGGCACCGCTGAAGGACGAGGGAGTGGAGAGATAGGGGTGGTGGGGGGAAGCAGGGGGAGGTTGGAGATAAAAACTAAATAATCAAGGAATTTGTAGCTGAGAAAAAAAAGCAGAGGGATTCAAAGACAAAAGAGGGGAAAAAGAAAGGGAAACAAAGTTTGCGAGGGAATCGGGAAGAGGTGGAAACAAAGGCAGATAAAAACCGAGGGGGGGTGTGTGTGCAGAGGGAGAGATATGATGGAGATAGAGATGGAGATTGGATGATATCCCTCTGTCTCTGTTCATTAATACCGTATGATCTCCTCTCTCCCTCCTTTGTGATTTTAACACATTTCTAATTAGCACAGAATCCTCTAAGTTGGAGAGGGAGGGAGAGGGGGAGGGAGGGAGGGAGGGACGAGATCGAGGGGATAGAATCATATTTATATCTGTCTTTAATAAATTCACTTTCATTTGATCTTTTTTTAAATGCACAGGCTGCTGTGGAGCGCCTCTTCCCTTTCCCCTGACTCCGGCAGAATGAAAGGTGGAGTAAATGCGGGGCTAATTGTTATGCTTGTAAGGAAGCTTGCACCGTAGCTGAAGTTGGTAGATTACAAAGAAAAAGTGGAGATTTTCCGAGTTTTACCCTTCTCTCTTGTGATTCAAAAGGGAAAGAAAGGAAACTGTAGAAACATGACCGAGTCGTCTGTGCTTAAGTAAACACTGAAATGGTATTTCAGAGGTCAGCGTCTATATTTTTGCTTGACTTTACACCCATCTGCTCTATTTTGTGTCTCAGCATAGATACAATGTCAGTGTAACAGCACAAGAGGGAGGCTCCCTCCATGCCTTTCACTGAGAGACTTGGCAGCTTGTCTAATCAGAGCGCAATTAGAAGGAGACTTCTCTGGGCGACAGAAGACGACTCTGATTACCCAAGAGTCACTGGGGGTATATTTAGTATCTCTGCTCCTGTTCCTCCGTGGTTAATGTGGCACCCCGAAGCTATGGAACGAGCTGGTGCACGGCGGACACTTTTGGAAGACGGGGTAGGGTTAGGGACTCGGCTGTGGCGCTCTGACTTGCTGACTGAGCTCTGACAATGACAGCTGGATCCAAAACCTCATCATCCAGCTTCCCAGAGTGTTAGGGTGTTCCAGATCACACAAACGTCAGAATTCTCATTGTGTCATACAGATGTAGACTCGTTTACTGGTATGGCCCTCGTGCCATATTTCAAATGCCTGTGATGAAATCAATCACATGTCAGCCATGACTTCAACAACAGTGATGAGCCAAAACATTATGACCGATTCATTCTTAGCATGCAGGCAAAACCGCCCACCTGCACCTATGCCGTAATTTTGAGCATTGTTTTTTTCCAGTCACAGATGCTGAATGTGTTGCCTTAACAAAGACGGTAATGTGATGAAATAATATTTCTCACTGGGTTGCTCTTGTTTATATACCCTGCATGACTGAAGAAGACACAGGGTGAAGTATCTTCAGAACACTGTAGTTTGCGTAGGCCTACTGTAAGTGCGGTAAGATTCTCTTAGCACCATGATTGTCTACAAACTTCACATCTTTCCCAACGTCATGATGTTTTCCAACTATCCATGCAAAATCTCTGAAGGTGCTTTGTGTTCTTTGGCTAGAAGATGATTCTTTTTTTTTTTAACTGTCTTTATTAATTTTCTGACATTTTAAACAATACTGACAGTCATACAAAAACCACACATACTGTAGGTATACTGGCTAGAAGATGATTCTTTAAGCCCCTTTTCACTAACGAAGACCTCACCTTAATTGATGCAAGTTTATTGGTAGACAGGTCATGAATGAAATGGATGGAGGGATTAGAAGGGTTGAAGTGTATGGGATGAAAGGGGGTTGAGGGGATGGGATGAAAGGGATGAAAGGAGTAGAGGGCAAGGAATGAAAAGGGTCGAAGGGGATGGGATGAAAGGGTGTGAAAAGCGTTGGGGGATGGGCTGAAAAGGGTCCAAGGGATCATTTAAAAAGAGATGAAAGAGGTCGAGGTGATGGGATGAAAAGGGATGAAAGGAGTCAAGGTGATGGGATGAAAAGGGTTGAGGAGATGGGATAAGGAATGTGAAGACTGATGATGGTACAGGAACCCAAGGATTGAGACTTAGGGTGGGGCATCTCATGAAGCTTTGGATCCTAATCCCCTGGTTCCTGTAATGAAAGGTGTAAGAAGAAGAAAAGAGAGGGATGGCAGGGTGGGGGTTGAGAACTCGGGCAAAACAGAGCGACAGAGTTAGGACACACTTTTATAGGTAAGTGTGGAAAATAGAATGATATGGGACATGTTCTAGTTCCCAAGCTTAAGTTATAAAAACTTTAAAAGTTCTGAATGAAGCATCTTTGGATCAGGCTTATTTCAGTTCATCCCAAACACTCCACTGCCAGGTCAGGGTATCTCCCTCAGACCTCTGTTGGTAGGTATGTACTCACCGCAGCAGACAGGGAGCACCCCACAAGCCCTTTGACTCTTTTCACCCTTGTCAAGACCCACATCCAGCATGTTGACTAAGAGAACCAGTTGTCCACCTGTCATTTGATATATTCCGTATCTTGGCATACAGATGATAAGCAACTATTATATTACTCATCTCACTTTTTGTAACCATGTGACAAATCCCAACAACCTCCACCTGTGATAGAATATAACTAAGTACAGTTACTGAAGTGCTTTACTTTAACTGAGTTCTATATTTTTGTGCAACTTTCTTCTTGTGCCCCTCTGTCTTTTAATTGAAAATATAGTACCCTTTCCCTACTAAGTAAATAGTATATAAATAGTAAGTTATGTAGTACTCTTTACTTATTAAGCCCGCTACAATGAATTTTACAGATGACTGTTTATCCATTCATTGTATCCACTACTACTCTCACAGTTTTGTTTGTCATTTTTATTTGTTATTTTCCAGTTTGGGGTGTATTTAAGTAAAGAATGGGGATACTTCCGCTAACCCAAGCGACAGGGCTGAAATATCCTCCAGCTAAAACATCTGTCCATACTCCACACTGGGTGGATGGCTGCTATTAACTCCAGCATGGACATAACTGGAGTCATTGGGTTATGGTCCTTCTCCCTCTGTTTTCCATCTCTTTGTCCTTCTTTCTGTGAGACTTGGCTGAATAGTCGAATTATTGTGTTCCACTAGGCTGCTTCACCAGTGACTTCACTGCAATGCCATACCCGGCATACCTTCAGTGTTTTGTTTTCAAAGGTTCATTTATGTAAATTATCATTTTTAAAGCTGTACAAAAACCTTGCGCCCTCAGCTGATGCTTCTAGTAATTTGATTTAATGGGACTGTAGTGAGACGTGATGGTTTAATTCAGTTGTTTGCCAGTATTTTTTTTTTTTTTTGGCTCACAAGCTCGTCTTCATAATCCAAATTTCTCAGTCCCGCGATTAATGAGCTGTCAAGTTGTCATGTGCATTTGATCGTGACATACTTCTGTAATATATTTTCAACAGCACAGGAAAAGGTGTCGATACAAACCACTGTATAACTTTATTTGTGGCTTCAGTCTTGCATTGAGTAGTGGCGCATAGTTGCAAGAAAAGTACATAATCGGACCTTAATCTCACAGTCACAAATATAGACACACAAGCAAATAACACAGCTACAATAAGACCAAGTTGCTCTGCTCCACTCCTCCAGTCTTGTCTGACTCCAGTTAACTTTTCTTGACGTCATTAACTTGAGGATTCAAACACTTTCCCCAACCTTCGTTGTTTATGCTTAAATCATATATTCAGTATGGACAAAAACAATGCAGTGATTTGGATAATATCTTAAATAGGTTGTGTTCATTCATGAGTGTAACTAAGATGGAAACCTGAATATATTTTAAGACAGAATTAAACATCAGTGCATTTAATTCCATTGTATTTACTTACTTCTGCTTGCTTCTGTGTCATTCTGAGCAGATCACATCAGATCACCTTAAACACAGGCGCTCTTCTAAACCATAAAGCTCTCCATTAGTGTCTCCTCCTTTTCTCTCTATTCCATCTGTCAGCCACAGATCTTTGCATCTCCTCTTTGCTTTCGCCCACCCCATCAGTTGTCAGCCTTTTGTGGAACAGGCCCAGGCTTTTACGGATCAAGGCAGGCGTGTCAATAACTGTGTTCACAAAGATGAAAAGCTCCGGTGAGCCCAGACTCACAAGTTGGTTGGGTTCAGGAGTTCACCGGCACAATGGAGTTACTGTTTATGTCAATCACCGTGTGTGAACCCCACAGATAGGAGGCAACCTGAGAACTGTGATCAGAGTGTTTCGCCAGTTTGACTACAACCGAGAGGGACACATCCAACGGCTCGACTTCCACCGCATCCTGGACAACTACTGCATCCGTCTGACAGACAAGGAGTTTCAAAGGTGGGGTTTCGTTTTGTACATCTGATACAATTTGTCACATCAAATCTGGGCACTAGGTTGGTTGGTGAGGTGGAAGTTCTGAGAGCACTTTGAGTGCTTAATTACAGAGTATACATTTTTAATTTGAACATCTTTTAGCTAGCTCTGATGAATACTGAAGAGGAATACTGTCTGTGATCAGACAGGTTGGAAACAAACCCATTGATTAGTCGAAAATATTTTCATAACCTGTGAAACCACACAATTATTACAGATGTGCAGCTTTCAGCAATTTTATGTGAACATAACTTCAGTATCAGCATCATCTTTAAGATAATATGGTGAACTTGTTAGCAAACTGTTGAAGCTAAAAATACATTTTAAGCAGAGATTTTAAAGAGATCACAGAGTCAGCTGACCTGATTACCTCAGGCAGATTTCCATAGTCAATAAATAGCCTAACACATCCTAAAAAGTTAATTTTTCCGCTTGGGGTTTGTGTCTTTATGCTAAATTAAGGTTTTTGGCAAAATGTGTGAAGCTGTAGCTTGTTATTTTATGGCCTTTACTTACTGACTCAAAGATGAAAAAGCAGGTACACGCACATGGTACAAGCTCCACAGAACAGCTTCCAGCTCCTTAGTCTGCACTCCTTTGATTGGTCATGTTCAACATCCACAGCTCTGGAGTATGATGACAGATGGTCATCACTGGCCTGTCACTGCATTTGTGTGCATGGATCAGATATGAGTTAGTACAGTATAAACCAATATAAACCAATATGGCTAGTTTAATCACATACATATAAACCAAATTTACACCAATCAGCCACAACATTAATACCACTGACAGAAGAAGTAAATGACCATCTTGTGACATCCAATGCTCTGCTGGGAAACTTTTGGACCTGGCATTCATGTGGATGCCAACTCAAAAAACATGAAGAACAGCACAAGGTGTTGACCTGGCCTCCAAATTCACTAGATCCCAAACTGATCAAGTATCTGTGGGATGATCCACAGAGGCCCCTCCCCTCAACCCATAGGACCCAAAGGCCCCCCACTAACAACATTCATTCAGTAGGCTATTTTCTGAATAGCCTCCATTTTAATTTAGGTAATGAGAACCAGGTAAATTGGTTTGTATGTCTCATTAAACCAGTATTGAACATGGTGTCTGTGGTGGCATTCCAGTGCTGGTGGACTGGTACCAGTGTGTTTTATGTAAACCAGTTACAATTGCTTTGCCATATTCCTAGTTGCTGTGTGTGACTTTTACACACATGCAAATATAGACTTTATCACACCTGAGCGTTGCATTAGCAAGTCTCCATATAGTCAAATCATCTTTTTTTTTTTTGTCTGGATATGGTAATGTGGTGCACACACTCAACCACCGCCCCGACTATTTCCAGTATTCCCCGCGGTGGGAAGTCATCTGTCGGCTCGAACGAGATCACTAACGCTAACTTTGTGGTCAGCCTTTGTCCCTGAATGAGAGAGAGCTAATTGACTTCTAAAACTTCGGGCCCTGCAGTCAAATCCACTCCAGAAACGCCGCTCAACTTTTTTTGACGCGGCTCTAGAGGATTGCGTGTGACAGGTTCATTTTCAATGGCTTTAATTGGTTTTAGCGCTCAGGACTCTCTCTGTCACACACACCCACATGCGCACACACACATTCCCTATGTTAGTGTGCTAGAAGAGACAAAGCCATGCATAAAGCCTGACCTCTTTTTTCGTCTCATTATTAACATGGATTTCTTGACATTTAGTGTCACTGTACTGTTTATTTAAACTTAAACCTCAAATCTCTTTTTGCTTTTTTTTTTAAAGGTTGTGGAATCACTACTGTCCCAGTAACACTGCAGTCATCTCCTATGAACTGTTCTTGGACAAACTAGGCTTTGGTGACAGGCATGACTTCAAGATCGCACCAGTCTGCACTAAGCTAGGTATACCCATATTGTATTTGAAAAAACAATATACATAAAAGAGTCTAGTCTACATCAGCTGCTCTTTTAGGTACACTCTAGCCAGGATCTAGATAGCTAATACCTTATACTGTGCTACGCTAGCTATTATTGGTAGGAAAATAATGTGGTAGGTACCGGTTTGGTGTCGGACTATGTCTTGGCAAGTTCCTAAAGTTTCCACTGGAGGCATTTGCTTTTGCACAGATTATGGTTTTTGTGGTATGTTGAGCTGTTTGCTGGTAGACATGAGAGGACAGACATGAGTGCGCCATCAGTCCTCTCATCTATCTCTGTATTTGACCACAATACCCAGTGGGAAAGAGGAAGGGCACTGACAACAAAGACACGTTGTCAGTTTAGTGCCCTCTTAATGGAAAAGCTGGCTAGTTTTACAGGTAGTTTAGGAAAATTAATTACTATACCAACAGTAGAATAGATATGGTATATTAATTATGAAATAAAAACTAGAAACAAGAGTAAATGAAGATATCTTATTTTACAGATTTGTCCAGCCGAACAGCAAGTGACTGTGAGAAAGTCAAAAATGCGAAGCAGAGACCAGAATCCCAAAGCAGCTCGTGTGACGTGCTATCAGCCCCGCCACACAAGGAGCTGCAGACCCTCTTCTGCGACAAGGTAGATGCTTGTCTGAATGACTTTGTGTGTTTTATTCCTCTTGTTTGCGTGTCACCATCTGGCCCTCTCCCCTGCATTATCCTCTTTAAAAACGGAGGGGCAAATTGGCTCTAAGTGGCGCGTCAGGATGCAAACGGCAGAGGGAACACTCCTAATTAAAATGTTTGCCCAGAAAAATCAGTTCCCGAGTTAGTGTGTTAATCACAACTAATTTGCGGAAAAGGCGGTGGAATGGGCTCGCTTTGCTCTTACATCCTAGAGCTGCGCTGGGATGTTCTCCATGGCAACTGAAGCTGTAGATGACTCACTTCCTGTCCTCACAGAGGGGAGAAAGACAAAGCATGGGGAGATTCTTCTCTAAAATATGAATATATGTACTTTTTTGTGTTCTTCTACTTGTCAGATGTGCATAAATTCTAGTCCGGTGTGGCAAGCTCTGCAATCCTTTGACACCACCCACTCTGGCCTGGTAAAACGGGATGTCCTCAGGGCCGTTCTGAGCAGCTTTATATTTCCCATGAGCCCTCTCACCTTTGAGAAGCTGATCAGTCGGTAGGAAAAGGATTTTTACTGTTCTTTTGTTTTCCTAAGCCCCTGTGCCACAACCTTCCCTGCCCTTTGCTCTTTAAATCTTAAAATCTACATCATCTATTCTGTTTAATATGTTTTTCATGCATGTGTATGGGTTATGTGTGTGCATGCAGCTACGGCGTGAGAGCAACAGGACCAGTGAGGTGGAAACACTTCTTGGGCCATTTCATGAGTCCAGACAATGAGGAGAGTGACTCAAAGCTACACTCTGACAGGTCAGTTTGAAATAGCATTGCTGGCACTTTCACTTATGCAACATAAACACTTGCTTCAGGTAGTTTAGTGTCATTTGCTTGTTAATAAGATGTTGTCCATTGGTCTCTGTCTTGCACAGTATGTTAAATTAGTTTTGCTCTACAGTCTGACAAGTTTGGGCAGTAAAACGCACTGTAAATGTTCAGGGTATGCACAAAGAACTCTTACCATTCCCCACTGCATTTCAACGGCAAACTTACAGGTGTTTCAGATGAATTAACAATGCCCATGTTCCAGTTAAGGACACGATCTAAAAAATTGAAATGCAGCAGTTGTTAATGTTATGAATAACATCTGGGCTTTTAATCCTAGAAAACATCCTAATGATGTTTGCTGGATATGAAAAACATATTCTCCACTCGACACAGAGTACTGTGTCAGAGTAGCTATATCCTGCTTTAAGGGAATGGAAAGATACCGTGTTTCAGGCTTGTTCGTACAGAACAATATTCACAACTAGAATGAAATCCGGAGGAAAAATCACTTTCTCCCATTTGGTGATTACTGATAGGTATGCATGATGCCATTGGAAAAGAGGGAGCAACTACTAAAAACAAGAGAGTACCAAAGAATAGTTTGAATGATACTAGCTGCCTTGAGTTAGTCAATCAATCAATCTTTATTTACAGAGCACTTTGAAAACAACACAGTTGACCAAAGTCTAAAAAAACACACTGCTGACGAAGAGGATGCAAGTGCTTGTCTGGCAAAGTACCAGAAGTAACTGCATTTAGATGTCCCTTCAATACCTACCTGTTTGAATGCAAGTTTTTCTAAGAACTGTGCAATTAGACTAAAATCTGAAGGTAAAATCATTGTCAGGAGTTGGATTTCCATGGGCAGACCAGAAACCCATTTGCTCAGGAAGTAGTCAGTCCTTGAATCTGGTGCCTTACACCACTTGGCCATCCTGAGTAAAGGTCATGAAAGGCACTCTTGACTTCAAGAACTGCGTGAAGTTCTAACTTGGAGACCCGGGACGCTTTGTTGTTTGATGCAATTGATTAAATGGCGAAGTAGCAGAAGTAAAAAAGTAACGATTTCTGCAGTAACATGTCCCTTCAATATCTGCCTGTTTGAAAGCAAATTTACCTAAGAACTGTACAACTAGACAGAAACCTGAAGGTCAATCATGGTCTGGAGTTTTGGACAACCTGGCCACCCTGACAAGAGAGATACCAAGATCATCAATGTCACTCTGGACTTCACTCTGCCTAGCTCACTAGCACAATTGACAATTCATTTGGTCAGCATGACCCCCATGCCCATTTTTGGATTATCCGAGTGTTGGTGGCATACAGTACAGCCAACATGGCGGCTGTCGTCCATGGCCACTTCAGGCTTCAAACTCTCTCCTCAGAAATTAAATGGGTGACATCATGATGGGTTTGTTCATTGTATGTATAGTTAATGGTTAATATGCAAATGAAACAGTATATGCTGTTTCATTTGCATACATTTTCTGCAACCGCTTGTCCTCTGGGGACCAACTTCCTCCGGGAGGAAGTCGGAGTACTCAGAGAGAAACCACACAGGCACAGGGCCGTCTGGGGCCACACAGAAAGGCCCCAGAC
>JASGAT010352586.1:0-12485 GCA_030220025.1 Chelon auratus | reverse complement strand
GCGGTGGAGGGTGAGGAGGTGGGACGTGGAGGCTGCTGGGGCTTCTCACGCTGTCACTTCTTCTCTCAACTCCTTGTTCCTGCGCACCTCCTGAGCATGCCTCTCCTATGAAAACACAGCAGACACACATTTGTTTCATCAACATTTCTTTTCTTTAACTCTTCTTGTGAGCATGTTCCATCTTTACAGAGGTCAAGCAGGTGTGCCAGCTTTCCTTGTGCTTTCATTTCCTTCCTTTTTATTTGTTTTCTTGCAGATACACGTTCGGTTCAACTCAGACAATCCTGTGTACTGTAGACAAGGCAAAGGTGAGATTTGAACTACACTAACCAGTATGTATTCTTATCTGTGACGGCTATGTATGTAGATAACTGAATCAATGGACCAAGCTGATGTTGATGTTGAGGGAATCAAGATGTGCTGCAGCCCTGTCCAGATCTGGTATTAGCACGTGCCCTGAGTGATATGATCCTGAGTGACCAGCTTTAAGTAATTCACCTCAATTTGATTTGATTTATTTAACATCAGTGACGATACAAGCTGCTTCAAGAAGCTGAAACACCCCAGACCCAGCACTAAGGCGGCGGTGGCAAGGAAAAACTCGCTTTTAACAGGAAGAAACCTTGAGCAGAACCCAGCTCATATGGGGGCACCCATCTGCTTGAGGCCGGCCGGGTAGAGACAGAAAAAGAGGGAGAAGAGAGGACTGAACGCACCCCAAAACGCATTAAGGATGCATTTGAGATCTGGCTGCTCAGACCACATGAAGCTGGGTATTTTCTAAAAAGAAAATCACCAGGAGAGAAATAATCAATTCAGTTAATAATAATTATTAAATAAAATGATATTTCAGAATTTCTATCTTGTCCCCGTGTCCAGACACGGATACAACAAACAGCAATACAGCGATCCCTCAGACAGCAGCTGTTTGCACAATATTCCCCCGGCCCAAATCATGTTGCCGTCTATTTGCATACAGAGTGCAAAACTGTGATTGGATCTGGAGTGGCGGCTTGAGACGCACGCGCGGAGACGCATTTTAGTGCCAGGTGAAGTTGTACACTTGTAAATTAATCACCAAAGACGCATGTTATCACCAGGTCTGAATGGGGACAATCCAGCGGTGCACGTGGCGCGGCATGTGACCGATCCACATGTCGAGATCTTGCAGTTTAGAGGGGAAAACTGTAACCCAGGCTATTTTCTGTGGCTAAACTGTTAGGTGAACGCCTCAGGCACAGGTTTTCGGTAGATAGCTTGATCGGTTTGACAGGAGGCATGAGGAGGCAACAGAAGCGTAGACATAGCGGAGTGGAACATGGTGCAAAATCTAAAATATTATTCAAAGCAGGCCCAACAACTGATCTTCACACAAGGTGTCACGACTCTGATAGGAACAGAGTTGTGACATCCGACTAACTTCAAACAGCTGAAATTCCCATCGCCAGTGTTAATGTGCCAATCTGTGACCACTACAGAATGAAGCGCAAAGCTTATTGTGAAATATGAGCAACGTATCTGAGCTGAAACTTGATAAAACGCTGTTATACTGCAGCGTAGGATGCTGCAGTGACACTTACTTTATAGTAACTGTTTGCATTTGATTGCCTAAGTGTCTTCTTTCAATATTTTATACTTCACCACTTAGTCTTTAGCTTATACATTTTTATCTTCTAAGAATTTTTTCATTTAGTTTATTGTTTTTTTATTGTTAACACAGTCTACGGCTGTAGCTGTCATTGGAGACAGGTCTGTCCTCAGAATTCATCCTGGGAATTCGGTGGTTTTAGAAACCTTTTAGATGTTTTAGACGTCTAAAAGTGGTTTGATCATTTCCTTGTTTGTATATTTTTTTTCTTTTTTGGGACTCCCTCTCCTCCTCACCCTCTCCTGCAGGCGCTCCATGATGGCGGCCAGGTAGGCCATGCGGTTCTCTTCGATTTGCTCCATCTTCATCTGGAGCTTCTCCTCGGCCATGCGGCTGAAGTTGCTGTTCTCCTCCATGGCCTTCAGCAGCACGTCGCGCTCGTGCTCCCGCTTCTCAGCCAGGGTCCGAAGTACCATCGCCTCCTGGGACTGGAGGAAGAAGAGAAGGGGGAGGAGGAGGAGGAAGAGAGATGAGTCAGGGAAAAGGGGTCAATACAGAGACGGTGATTTACCAAATGTCAGTCATAGAGTTTTCTTAAGCTTTCAGCTAACGTCACGGCTGGTGCAACGTACCACGTGCACACATTAAATGTCTGGAACTAAGAAGATGCTTCGGCAGCTTAATTTCCTCTTGTACATCCTATAAATTACACGATAAACGATGCGCTTAGCGATGTATTGGACATCTGGTGTTGGAAAATCTGACAGATTGTGTTATTGATCGGTTAATGATTGGTTAATTGATTTTTGGGTGGGTTGCTGGATTTGCCAGGGACTGAATTGACGTTTGAATCAATAATATTCAGGAATTATCCAGTGTCATATTAGACTGATGTGTTTCAGTTGCAGTCGTCAATGTGAACTTTGATGTCAGAGGAAGTTAAGTTGGTATCATTAACAGCAACAGAAGTTCTGATTTGGCTCTGGGTAACAATGATGTTTGCAGTTTAGCATTAGACATTAAACTCTTGACGTTTTGGTGGGCGTCGGCACTAGCTGAAGCAGAGCGACACGTGGCAGCTGGCTGCTGCGGAAATGACAGGAAACACCCTTACTCTCCTTCGGTCCTCGGCTGCTTCCAGTTTCTTTTGGATGTCCTCCAGGGAAATGTCCCTCTTTGGGGGGCTGGTGATGC
Source organism: Chelon auratus (assembly GCA_030220025.1). Lineage (NCBI taxonomy): Eukaryota > Metazoa > Chordata > Actinopteri > Mugiliformes > Mugilidae > Chelon > Chelon auratus. The sequence goes on along the minus strand of JASGAT010352586.1, from coordinate 9,703 downwards.
AGTGGGCCACATCAGACACAGGAGAGGGCGGCTTCAGGATGACCTCGAAGGCCTGGCCTGAGGCGCGCTTGTTAATGGGCTTGATGTCCATGTCTTCACGAGTTCGCATAGCGAAGAAAGAAAGAAAAAAGCTTGTCAGTGTGATTTTCTTTCAAGCACAAAGAAGAAAATCCTCAGTCCTATTATCACCTACCTTGAAAGTCGCCCATGATGTTTTTGCGGCTCTCAGGGTACAGACAAGAGCAGATGAGTGAGAGAACTGAGATCTCCTTCATCTTCTCTTTGTAAGCTGCGGAGGGAATAAAATGGAAATAGGCCTGTGTGTTACTTTGCTTAACGCTGCCAACACACATGCAAGAAAGGCGGAATATTAACCCAGTAACATACAAAAACAAAAAAAAATGAAGCATCATTAACCTACTTCTAACTCCACGGGAGGTCCCCGATGCAAACGTCAAGATTTTTAGAGGAATAATTATTCATCAAGTCCTCAAAAAAGGAAAACCTCATCAAAGGGTGTCTGCTGCAGCTGAACTGCTCGGGGTCTTGTCGACATTTTGGACGCCTTTGTTTTCAAAGAGCTGCGAGGCGAGCGTGATGGATGTGTCCTTACTTGGCCTAATTTTCCCCAGCATCCAAGACGTTACCATCCCCGCAGGATTCTCCACACGCCATTAGCTATGCATTTTATTTTGGTCTATTATTTATTAACGTTGCCAGACCAACGCCCTTTTGGCTCCCAGCCGCTCTTTAGTTACTGCCGCAAAACGCCAGAGATTAGTCTCATGGTTTTCAGGTAATTTTAAAAAAAGCAAAAGATGACAGGATTTAGATTGCATCTTTTGATAATATTTGGGGTTCTTATCTAGTGTGGATAGAGGCCATGGGTTTAGCTTATCAGCATAACACAGCAATCTGAGTGTCCATCCCACAGTCTGTTCACGGTCCAAAAAGTTAATAACGCTGACGTAAATGTGGCATCAAAAAATGCTGGCTGTATTTGGCAACCTGCTCATGAGGCCGGGACAAAATGCTCCAAAGGGCAGACAGAAAAAAAAAGAATAAAAGAACAACCAACCTTGTCTAACCTTGATTTATTATTTCTTTAATATTGTTACCGTGTGTTTTTTTGGCACCTACTACATTGTAACGTGAACCTGAACTTCAGCAGCAGTCCCAGCAGGGAGAGAGGCAAAAATATCTGCAGCACACTGCAGGTGGTGAAATATTCTGCGTTTGCACATAGCTGCTGTGTTCTTTCAAGGTACTCTGCCTCATGGTGCAGATCTGCATGCCAACTGTCACAGTATGGCATAATCCATCACCCAGAGCACAAGGCCTGCGGGGCTGAAATGTGGCACATTGATTCATGATTTGAAGGAGGCTACAGTGGCAAAGCCAGAAATGAGATTTACTGTGAAAGAGCTTCTCCATGGAGGGGTACGGTGTACAGTATGATTAATCCAAATCCTCCTCCTTACTCTCATTGCCTGCTCAGTCTCTCGGTGTCTCTCTTTCTGCCCTGCAGACAGGCAGACGCCACAGTAATGTGATAAACTCTCAGATGTAGCTCTCACTACTCTCTGATGGCCTTGTTAACCCCTTCCCCCGAGGAGGAAGTGGGAGAGAGTAAGAGCATGGCCTGAGGTGATAAAAGAAATGAAAAATAGTGAAAGAAATGAGAAAGAGATGCATGAGAATGGAGGTAGAGGAGAAAGTGGTGCAATACTCCAAGCAGAGGTAGAGAGAAGAAGAGAGAAGAGAGGTGGATCATTACAATAATGCTAACACCTTTCTTTCTTAAACAAAAATCACAGACCAGAGGATTAGAAAGACGAGGAGGAAGCAGATTCCTCTGGGATTTGCTGCTGCCATCAGCTGCCCCCAGGACGGCCTAATGGAAGCAGCCACCTCAGGTGGAGGGCACTTTAATTTGTAATTAGCGGGCTGCACCATTTCTGCTGATGAGAGGGGGAGACAGGACACATTTGGAAGGCCGTCACCGGCTCATTAGCGGCTGTGTATATGTCAAGACCCCAGCAGCCTTTTTGTCATACACACAGTCCCACTTGACAGCTGAAGGCTCAGACGGTTAACACTTCAGTGGAGCAGGTAATTTGGGCTAAGTGCGTCTGGAGCAGGTCAGTGGAGGTCCTTGTTTAGTGGTCGCCAGGTTCTGGGTGGGTCCTTTTTATTCTTTTCTGCTCAATCTCACCACATCTTCATCATGTGTACTTCTAATTTAGTTTTTAATATAATAATAATATAATAATCAATTCATCTGCTGATTATTTTCTTGATGAACAGTCTTTGTGGATGTGATTGGATGTCTTGATTCGTCCGGACTAAACAAAACTAAATATAATCTATTTACAATAATAATACGCAGAGAAGGAGCAAATCGCTCCATTTCTAGGAGCTATTATCATCATCATCACGTTTGATTGTCACCATAGTTACTGATTCATTTTCTCTTGGTTGGCTAGTCAAGACACTGCAGCTCTGTTGTAGTGTGTTTGGTTTTATTTATGGTGCGTGCGCAGCGCTCGCACTGTGACTGCGCCAGACTTAATTTAATTTCTTTGTAATCTTGCACGATAAACGCTCACTGTGCACTGGAACTGCTCTCTTAACTCAGAGCAGCACAAATTGTTCTTTTATATCCATAATCAAAAATATATGAGATTCCCCAAAAAAATATTAAAGTGCTACTGCATTTCTCCTGAGAGAAAAAGCTCTTTTCTTTCTGTAACCAGTGTAATAACACACTCGTTCCCAGTGGATCAGACCCATAAAACTGACAAATGATCCAGGATGACATTCCACGGCAGGAAGTGTCCAATCGCAGGCATCTGTTCAAAGGTTTTGGCTGAGTTTCAGACAGGCCTTGCTGCCTAGATGAGAGTAAGTAATTCCAGACAGGGATGAGACCACTTTAATGCCCCCACTTCACTAGGACAGGCCGGTTTCAGCCAGCCAGGTCTGCAGCCTCCCTCTCAGAGAGCTGTCCCGACCACAGACACAGCCATCAAACTGCACTTCCTCTTCCAATCCATCAGCCAGAGAGCACAGATCATCAATATCTACGGTGCCTCCTCCCCCGCACGCATCCCTCTTCCCCAGCGCCTTCTGCATCCCCAAGCCTCCGTTGCATCTGTTGCTGATGTCTCCTCTCAATCCCGTCGTCTCTTTCTCTCCACATTTTTCACCCACACTCTCTGCGTTGCTGCGTTAGCGCAAACCATCACACCTCTATTCCGTGCACTTCCTCAGCCGCACTCTTCCTCCCNCACCGCATCCTAAAAACCCAGCCCTCGCTACTGCAAGAATTTAACTGTCACTTTGAGCCCAAAAGGCACGCAGAGCAAAAAAAAAAAGCAAGGATACTTTTAGCGAGTCGATGAGCAAACTGCCTATTAAAACTCTCCTGCAGAATGTGACAGTGTATATTAAAGCCCTACTGCCCTCCTGGGTGCTATAGTCTCACAGGTTTATGGGCCAGGCATGTGTGTTCAGCACATACAGGCCTTTTTACAGTGAGGCCACATGGCAACAATATAATCACAGAATTATGAAGGTATCATAAGAGCAAAATTGGCTATTAAAAGGGCGCATTACTGCACCCGGACGTTCGAGAGCAGGTCTAGCCGTTTGATGGAGGGCTGGTAGGGAGATTTCTAATACCGCGCCCTGTGTCCTTTCAAGGAGATCAATGCAGAACCACTGCGAATAATCGTTACTGATTAACTGCTTAAATATCCAAATATTAGCAGTTTATTGTCGGAAAAGACGAAGAAAACCAGCAGGTCTTCACAAGTTTAGACCTGCAACAAACAAATCTTTTGGCAGCCTTTCCAGAAAAGGGAACAAAAAATACCTGAAATCACCATTTATTTCTGACTGATTAAATAATGAACAGCTTTAGATGGGTGGTGTATTTGGGGTTGGTGGAATGCTACTCAGAATAAATATCTAAGATTAGTCCGCATTATCCATAATGCACCACCAGATTTGCCAAAGGTGACATAATGTGAGACCCCTCCCGTGCACATTTTTATGGACAGATCACCAGCAAACGGCATCACCGCCAGACTGATGTCACCTCTTCCTCTCAGCTTATCCGAAAGAAGCAACAGTCATCCGCACCAGTAATGGGAGTGTGCTGCATAGATCGATGGGAAGAAATCAGGGTGACTAATGAAGTCCGGGGGAGACTCGCATGCAGATGGCCCTAAACAACAACAGCGACGACGGACGATCGGAGAGGAGGGATACGGCAGAAGTTGAACGTCTCTTCTGTTTCTGTGCAAAGGGGAATTGATTTTAAGGCATCAGCTCAGTGACCACACCTAATTGGGTATGACAAGTGTGCATGATATGGATCAGGAAACCGGCTTAGAAGCCTTAATGCACTTGGGAGTGGTTCTCTAGTTTGTGGGATAGTTTAGTGGAGGGTATCTCTTCTTTTGTCTAGAATAAAGAATAAAAATAACCTATATACATACATATATATATATACTGTGGTATTTATCTGTCCTTGAAGTACTTAAATATAGTAGTAAATATTCATAGCTGCATGAAACCTTGAGCGTGCTTGCTCCGCCATCTCAGAAGCGTCATAATTACACAGACTGCTTCTGTAAATAAAATCAGGCCTAGATGAACTCAGCGACCCGGCGAGTGCTGACTGGCATGATGGCGGCCTTTCTCCCAGAGTGGCTGCTCCGTGCCCATCTCATTCATTCTGCCTGTCCACCGCTCAAATCATGGAGGGGAAAAGAGAACGAGGAGGAGGAAAGGGAGGAGGAGAAAAGGGAGGAGGAGGAGGAGGAGGAGGAGAGGGGAATAAATATAACAAGAGGGTTTAGCTGTCGGTGTCCCTGAGTACAGACGCCAAGATCCTCACCACTGTCCCTCTGCATGCCCCTCCATCCATCAAGAGCTTAGTCAACCAGAAAACAAACACTGTCCCCGAGACTGGCAACACACACGCTGCACATCTTCACTTCCCTTAATGTTGATTATCGGCCTGCAAGCTTTTATGTCACGCTGACTGGAAAATCAGACCTATAACAAGTTTAAATAAGGACATTTATATTGACACAAACACAAGGCCTTCCACCTTCCACAACATGCAATCTAATTTTCTGTGTATTTCTACCAAACATGTCTGATAATAATCCATTTATCCAACATAATAGTCCACAGCTACAGTCAGTAACCTCCCTAACAGGATTGGAGTCTGATATTCTTCAGACGACATTCATTTCGTCGTAAATTCTTCCCTCGACTGCAAAGCAATTCTGGATAAGGATGCTCTTTTTTCTTATCTCTCCCCCCCCCCCTCTCTCTCTCTCTCTCTCTCTCTCCCTCTCCTTCCCTCGTTTCATGTCTTTAGCGGTCACCCACAAAATTGGTTCAGCAGGATTTACTCCACGACATAGGATGACCCAGTTTTAATAAGGAGATATCTGTCACGGTGAAATATCTCCCCCACCACCCCACCCCGGAGAGCGGCTGGCTGTGCTTTCTGAAGGGACCGGAGATGTTGGGTGGGGTCGCTGGCGCTGCATTATGCTGCACGGCTCTGAGTCAGGCAATAAGAGGCAGGTGCGGCAGGCAGGCATCGACAAAAATGCTGCTGCGTGATGGGGGAAGAAAAATAGCCTTGCTCTTGTTGGAGTCATTTAATCTTTGTAATCGGTTAGCATTAAACAGAATTTTAAAAAAATATGCGTCACTGATCTGCCAAACTGGATAGCTATATTTGGATTTTTGGATCACGCATAAAAAACACAAAAAAATGACACTTAAGAGGGTAAATGAAGGTTTTGGATTAAGAAAATTCTGCTTCATTTTTTACAACTTCATCATATAGAAGTGACTTGCGAAGGAGTTTGGCCGCTCCCTCTCATCAGCCCTCAGCATCCTTTTGTGCCATGGGTGTCGACACTGCCTCCCCAATCATCATCATCAAACCTGCGAAGCCGCTGAAATCTCAGGAATAAAAAAAAAAGGGGGGGGAAAGAAAGAAAGTGCAAAACTCACCGATTGCGGTCTTCGACATGTCTGCAGCGGTGGTGACGGGGCGGGTTGGCCGGAGGAGAGTGCGTCTGTCGCTGGATGCTGTTTCACGGGGTGAAGGGACTGCTGGTAAGGCACTGAGTCAGCAGAGACGGGGGCTGCCGGTGCGCCTGGTGGTCTGTTATGAGCTGCGTCAAGTCGGCGGGAGATAACTAGAACGCTCCCGGAAGTGTGCAGCCGACTCCTTCAGAATAAAAGCATAAACCTGCCCAGTCATGAGCGCATTGAATGACACGGTTAGGGCATCACCATTTATTCGGTTACTGTTTTAGAAAGCTGGTTGAGTAAGCAACAATTCTTAAAGCAAAAAAAAAAAGCTTATAGATATACACTGACTAAAAATATAAACTAAGAATGAACATATTCACATTGTTTTTTTGACATTTTATAGATTAATAGTAGTAGAAGTAACAAATATGGTCATAAAATATATTTTTTTAATCTGCTTTAACCTTCTTATTTGAAAAGTGCAGTTCAAAAGTACGTTTGTTAAGCTTTTGATATCACAAAATGGGTGCACATGCCGGCCTGAGTATTTTTCTGCAGAGCCACCAAACACATTTTTTTGTCATTCGCCGCAGCATTCAAACGTTTCAACGTGCGTTACAGCTGAGACGGCTTTTATTTTGAAACGGACGGCAGGAAATGTCAACATACAAATCAAATCGGCTTGACATTGGTGCTAGTAATTAGCGTTTAGGTGGCCGTAGAGCATTCTAACACACTCCCCTCTCCCACAGCCAATGCCCTGACAAACCCTATGTCCTCTTGTGTCTTAAAGCCCTGCTGTGACTGCTGCTGACAATGTGGGTGTTTCCTCCTTTGTTTCCTGTGGTGATGAGCAGGTGCTGAACACATTCTTTGCATGATGCTGAGAGAAGGAAAATAGCTCCACGAAGGATATAACATGTGGTATAGTTTATTTTTCACATTTCCAACGTGACAAGGTTTGAGGTAGTTTCTTTCACGGGGGCATAATCAAGCAAGTTGTCCAGTCTTCATACACCCAATGTGTTTAAGCCCTCATGCATCGTATACAATCCTCGTAGGCAGCAAAGAAAAAAAATGAAGGCCGAAACACGTCATTAATACCATTTATAGTTGCAGAAAATGCTCTACTCACACTGACCACCAATTCCACCAAATAAAACGACGGACTCATTAAAATTATCACCACTAGGTGGCAGCAAATCTTTAATCATGCACGCTTGAGGAAAACATGGCCTTAGCCTGTATTATGATTATTCACTGCAGACTCTACAGACCAAGCTTTAGTTGCTACTCACTGTGAACTTATCTACGCATGTATTCTAAATTCAGGACACTATCTACGTAATGCCTAACTCCTGGTGTTATTTATACCACAACAGTAGCCCATACCAGCACAAACGCTACGCTCCTTATCGTAAATAATGTGTTTGCATAGATAGCGAAGCAGTAACGTTGCTGTTTATTTAAAGTGTACGGCCAGAGAGGTGAATGGCCACTCATTAACTAGTGTTTCTAATAACTAGTAGTTTTTTTCCCTGTACTGGGAACTAGTAGAGGGGGAAAAAAAACTATTCTGTTAAAGCATAACAGAGAAATGCATCAATTGGAGTTCAGTCAAATATGCTAAATAGATTAAAATGCACTGTAGATGAACGCATGATATACGCCGATCAGGATCAGGCATAACGTTATTATGACCTCCAGCCTTACAGCGTGTAGGTCTCCCTTGTGCCTCCAAAACAGTTGTGACTCATCGGAGAATAGACGTGGGCCTTCTGAGGGTGTCTTGTCGGGGCCTTTGAGTCCTACGGGTTGAGGTGAGGGGCCTCTGTGGATCAGACTTGTTCCAGTGCATCCCACAGATACTTGATCAGTTTGCGATGTAGTGAATTTGGAGGTCAGGTGCTGTTGTGCTGTTTTTCATGTTATTTGAGTTGTTCCTAAACCATTTTTGTGTGTGTGCCTGTGTCAGGCTACATCATGCAGGGGGTGGCTGCTGTCATCAAGGAGTGTCATTGCTATGGGGTAGGGGTGCCTGGCCTGGTCTAGGTGGGCGGTACATGTCTAAGTAACATCCACATGAATGCCAGGTCCAAAAACTTTCCAGCAGAACGTTGTATTGTCACAAGACGGTCAATGTTATCTACTGGTTTTAATGTTGTGGCTGATCTAAATTAACAAAATTCGCTTGCAAAAGGATTTGTTTTAAGGAGACATTTAAATGAATGTCATTAGACCTGAAATAGACCCGGTCTCAAAAGAATTCCTTAAATTAAAAAGTATTAGAAGGACTTAAATCATGGGACTATTCAATTACTAGACACGCACACCTGTGCGGCCACATCACCGCTCATCGCTCAGTACAGATCAATGCGCTGACCCTACCGGCAATACTTCCTGAAAGATGTGAGTGAAGGTTACTGTCTGCAGCAGAAACAACGTAGCTGTCGCTTCCCTCTATTAACGTATATGACAGAACTTAAAATTGACTCTGACTTAAATGCCCTCCTGCTTCGGTCCTCCTCTTTTTGGCGGTGGGTGGTGTCAGCCATCCTTTGGCGGTTGTGGATGAGGCGGAGCTAGCTGCTAGCTAACCTGATGTGGACTAGCTAAAGTTAGAGGGTGCACACAGATGTGAGATTACGGCACATGTGTGGAGACTTCAGTCGGGGGAGAAAAGAGAAGACGCCGCTGAGGTAAACGAGTCTCTATTGTGCTGTGGTTTTTGAATCATCTCCTCGCCTTTGAATCCTGTCTACAGAGATTAAGAAGCTAGTCGAATCAACCGTTGCTACATCTCGGTTACCATATAAACGTTAGCTCGTGCCATCAACTCGTCTAGCATCATGTGTGTGTCCATCACCAGTTGTGTAACTCGGCTAGCTCCACTAGCTAGGCTACATCATGTCACATGTGGAGCCACCGAGCAGCGAGTTTAAGAGGGACACGGTTTAGTTGGCTTGTGAGTTACAGTTTGTTTGTGTATGAATGAACAACTAAACTAATCCACCTACCCTCATGAGTCTCTATGAGACCGGTACCAAGAAGGTTATCAGCCCATTTGGGGCTAATTCTTAACTTAAAACGGTCATTTGGGTTTTAAATAAATGAAGCGCGCGCGTCTTTTGGTTGCTGTGTATCGCCGTGCCATAAATAGTGAGTTAAAATTTCCACGCGTGTAGCTAACTTTTGAGACACAATGTGACCGCGCACTACTCTTTACCATGACCGGACCGAAGTTTGTCCTGCAGTGGACGTGTCGTGGATGCTGCTCGCGGGAGCGCGCACAATTAAAGCTACAGCTGCCCGGCGCTGAAGTGACTCATAGAGACAAGATTATTGATGTTTATTCATGCACGCCCTCAGAGGTGTCAAAAGTATTCACATTCTGTACTTAAGTAAAAGTACGGATACTTGTGTAAAAAAATACTCTGGTAAAAGTAAAAGTACTGATTCAACTCCTTTACTCAAGTAAAAGTAAGAAAGTACAGGCTCTGAAATGTACTTAAGTAAAAAGTAAAAACGATTTTGCTATTAATGAAACAATTCATCCGTTAATTTTGCAAAATGAAAAAGTTCTAGCAGAATAATCTAGACTGAATTGACCAGATGTCCTGCATGAACATCT
>JASGAT010352579.1:0-18543 GCA_030220025.1 Chelon auratus | reverse complement strand
TGTCTGGCAACAAAATGTTGTTAGTGGGGGTCTTTGGGTCCTATGGGTTGAGGGGAGGGGCCTCTGTGGATCATCCCACAGATACTTGATCAGTTTGGGATCTACTGAGTTTAGAGGCCAGGTCAACACATTGTGCTGTTCTTCATGTTTTTTTGAGTTGTTCCTAAAGTGTTTTTGTGTGTGTGTCTGTGTCAGGCTGCATCCTGCTGAGGATGGCTGCTGCCATCAAGGAGTGTCATTGCTATGGGGGTTCTGGTCTGGTCTAGGTGGGTGCTACATGTCTAAGTAACATTCACATGAATGCCAGGTCCACAAGTTTCCCAGCAGAACATTGAATTGTCACAAGATGCTCAATGTTATTCAGTTCTGCTGGATTTTAATGTTGTGGCTGATCTGTGTGAAGGCAAACAGTGAAGTAGTATTCGTAACTGAAACAGAAGAATAAGGCCTCACAAACTGAAAAGGCACTTTCTACCTCTCATGGCATCAAAGAAGACTCAGACACAGTCAGGTAGTTTATTTTGGTGGCTGATCAGCCATGTTTACTACAGTATTGATCCCATCTACAGTTATCAGCACAGCTTGTTGAGTTCTTTTTTTTCCTTTTTTTTTTTTTTTTTTAAACATCATCATAGATATTTTCACCACTGGTTTGTTTTTCTGCTCGTTCACTCAGAGGATGTTTAAGCAGCATTATAAAAAAAAAAAGAACCTTAGAGCACATCCTTACATACATACTGTACATACAATATACACATACAAACCAAAGCACACGTACTCATACACACACACGTCCTAGAATAGCGTCACTCTGATATATACAGATATATAGAATGAGTAAAAAAAAAAAATCTATTTTCGGTTTTTACATCTTAATATAAGAGTCATACCAAAGACCACTGAGTGAGTAAACAATAGATAAATAGATATAAAACAAATACAAAAATAAATAAACATAAATACTTGCATTAATTAATAAAAGATGACTGGAGTTTTTAAACTCACTGTTTTTTAACATGTTTTTGTTCAAGTCGATATATAATCAGCGCACCACTATTAACTGTTATTTTACCTCAACGACAAAGGACAATTCATTACCCAATGAGAGAGAGCGAAGCCGCGCTCTCGCCCCCCCCCCGGTCGGGTGACTGACGTCTGTACATTAGCCTACCGCGCTCAACGTGACGTGATCACATGTGACGGAGAGTCATTGTTTTGAGCACCATTAACATCGCCGTGACCGTCGCCACGGTACCAACACCCACACGTCCAGGCGGGACGCAACATTGTCCGGATCATAAAACTGTATCAGTACCAAGTCTTCCGTTCCTGAATTTTTTGAGACACTGGTTCAGTTTCGCAGTAGAGGAGACCCCCACACACTACCACAAGCCACAAGCAGAGTCAGAGCACTTCTATACTTGCTTTTAATAATGCGTACCACACTGTAAGAAATGAAACACTGGTGTTGTTTGAATTAAAGAATTGTTTTATGGTTAATATACTACCATTACTCACTTTTTTGACAGCAGGTTGCATTAATATAACGGGGATTATTTTGGACAATGCACGTAACTGCACGTGCTTGTCTCACGTTCCAGTCGTTAGCGTGCTAACATCATGGGGGAGCTGTAGCGCAGTGGTTAGAGAAACAACTTTGAGACATGTTAAGCTGTTCAAAGAGAGATGTCTCGTAGTGCTAAGAGTAAATTCAATTCAATAACTAGGTATTAGCAAATTTAATTTACAAAACGTTAAGTCAATTCAACTCTCCGATGTAGCATTTTCTTTACACAGTTTGATTAGATTAGCTTAAACCATGCTGTTACGATTAATTGCATAATTTGCTTCATATTTAAACAACCGTAAGCCGTAACTAGATCCAACATTTAATTTCTTAGAGTGCAGTTTGGATTACGGCTACTCCGCGTGTGTACTTTTATTCCTCCGAAAGTTGGTAGCTCACGCTCTTAGGATCTGGCACGACACAAGATGCAAACGGTGTGGTCAGTGACGTACAGGTAGTTGTTGCATTGATGTGAGGTCCCATGTTTTCTGACTTTATGCGAATTTTAACTGCTGAACAGGATCAGTGAAGGGATTAAGTTAGCACTCCAGGTTGTCTTGATATTTGCCGCAGTTTCATGGTCCCGATTAATTTCATTTACTGCTTCTACTTTTCTACCAAGCAGCAACATCTAGTCTTAAAAAAACCGAGCAAACCTGAACGGCCCTAAAACTCAGTGCCTCTCCCTTCCTAGAGCAAACAGCCTCCATAAACCTCCATCCTAAAATTATATAAAGGCCTAAAGATGAGAATAATTAAGGGCATGGTTGTTTTGAGTGACGGAGGGGTGGCCTCACAGGTTGTGTTTGACGATCTTTATATACAGTGAATGATTAATACAGAGAAAAACATTCTGCTCAAGGTTTGTTCCTGTTAAAAGGGAGTTTTTCCTTATCACTGTCGCCTTCAGGCGTGCTCTGGAGGTTTCAGTCCAGGTTTCAGACCGGATGTTAAATGTTTGTGTTAATAAAGCGTCTTGAGACAATGTGCATTGTTATTGACGCTATATAAATACAACCGAAATGAAATGAATTCAGGGTTCTGATGTGGATCATTGAGCCCTGATTTGCCACGTCCTGCATTGTTAAAAAGCAAGTATTAGCTGCTCTTAGTGTCTTGCTCTACTCATTGACGTAAAGTTCTCCACATACCAGAAATGTTTCCCCTGTGAGTCTTTTCAGTACTTGAGTATATTATCGCCACAATGGATGTTGCAGCACCAAAGTGTATTTGTTGGTACCAGATGGCAGCAGAAGGAAGGGAACTGCTCTCAAAGTAAGAAGCACACTCTTCCAGCCTACATGCAAACTAAATCACATGTTACATGTCATTCTTAATGTCTGTCCGGTCGGCTTATGGAGCAGCTAGAATCAAAGTATTTTTGACACAAGTTCAGAACTGTTTAATATGTACCTTTACTACACCATCATGTTGGTTTTTGTGCTCATCTCAGTCAACCATGAATGGGTGACCCCTGGCATCTTCTAAATGCTCTAACATCAAACAACGCTTAACAAACCATTTAAACCGTTCCAAAAGTAAAAAGCACACGTTATGAACCTGGATAGTTTATCCCTTCACAGTGTCCCAAATGCATCTTCATGAACATGCGTTTTAAAATGTATCTGGGTCACATGTTGCTGTTTTCGATAAATGCTTTAAAACACACCGCTGTAAATGCTAACGCTTTCGGTCATCCTTAAAAGAAATCACAATGTAGGCTTCAGTGTTTCTCAGTTGAACATAAAGGACTACCACTTTGTAACAAATCAGATCACCTCAAATGCAAACACTAACCCTAAAGGCTTTTAAAGAAAAAAAAAAAAGAACTTCAAAGCGAAACTGCTCAAGAGAGATCTGTTGTGTATTATGAGAGAGGACAGAAGTTAGCTTTGATGCTAGTGTTTTTTTTTTTTAGCCGTTTTTCCTTCAGGTGGTGTTGCTGACCGTGCTTGATTTATTCAACATTCAGCAGCTTCTAATTGAAAGTAACACCGGCTCACACCTGGGAGCTGCTGTGTTTAAACTTGACCTCTGAAGCTGCTTACTGCTCACAAGCAGTAGCTCCTTTGCTTCAGGTCATCACATCAACAGTTTTAAGTTTTACACCAGAGCTTAGTATTTCATAGAGTTTTCAGTCTAGAGATGAGAATTTAAATCTGACAAAAGGTTGTTTAAATCAAGGCCTGTGGATGGTTTCATTTTGTAAACAACGCTGCCTGTCAGTAGGTTCAAACCCTTGTCAACATTGTATATGTAGTCAAAAAAATTTAAATAGAAAAACAGCACCTAATGCTAACTATCTAGTCTGCAAAAACGTCATGGTACTTTGCATTTTTGACTGGTTGCTTTGAGCATTTATTTTGTTTCTTCATTCTCCACAAAAACCCTACCCTGCAAAATGTTTTTAGAACACAATGAGTCTGCCTTTCACTTCCGTCATATTCTACATATTGTGAATTCCAAATAAAAAACGGATGACATTTAGACTCTTACGAGTAAATGAAACTTCTTCCGTCAAAAGTCATCCTTTGTCTAACTACAGCTTATTATAACAGCTTATATCTGACATCTGTACATCTCTGGTCTGTTCGAGGTGAGTTACGGCATGCCATACAGCAGTAGCCATTGCAGAAGTCGTCCACTTTACATCTAAAGTCCTTTTCAGGTTGGGGGTGACAGTGCAGCTGTGATGTAAACAGTGAGACTTTTGCTATGGTTGCTTTTCTAACACATATGGATGGGTGACTAGTTATCACTCCTCAGCCTATATTTTTTTTTAAAACCATCTGAACCTACAGTGAGTTGTGAGCCTGCATCTCAGATTGGAGCCCAGCACAGCACAAGCCTACATTTCCCTTTGGGCACCACAGACCGAAATGCTTAGAGGATGGTTACCAAATGGTTATGAGGGACATGCAACCTTCTGGAAACATGATGGGACAAAACCATCTCCTACCCTTCATACCGTCCTTATTATGCATTCCTTACTGTGTTTCTCTCAATATGAAGCATACCAAGTTAGCAATGAATTGGTGATTTGGAGGTTGAACCTTGGCTCACTTTAGTAGCACTGTATTGTATCTATATTATAACATTTTGACAGATGTCTTGGCTTATGTTGACTGGTAAATCAACAGATCAACGAACCTGTATACTGGATATCGAGTCCTCTTTTTACAGCAATCTCTTATTTTGCTACCAAACCAAAAAGACTGCATGTCCCATGCATACTCTTGCCACCAGTTTCTCAAACGTCACCCAGTAAGTCTGTGTTGTGTCTCTGAGGTCCGAGACTCAAGTTCATGCAGGAGACTGTTCATTATCTCAAACTCCTCAACTCAATGTCTCACAAATCCGTTTACTTCTTGTACTGATCGTGCAGGATGAAACAAAATCTAACAGTCCTTGGTCCCAAGATGAGGGATTAAATTTCCCACTTCCAAGCTTTTGGAAATCGAATGAAGATTATCCCAGTCCAGTATTACTCCATTAACGTCTCACGGCTCATTCATGCTGCTTTGGTCCCAGATTGCACTTCACATTTTACAATCAATTTTTGGCAACCTCTTTTTTTAAAAGAGCTGCTTGACACTTCTTTTCATGCTTCTCTTGGTGAAGGTTGTCCTGGGATGAGAACTGATCTCAGGCTGAGCCTTGGTCCCAGACTGCACTTTCAAGTGTAAGAGCCCCCAATGGTTCAGACAGTTGTCTCATATTCTAATACCTCTTTGCTGCCCATCATGCTACTCCTGTACTGTATCCGGGGGCTGACAGCAGATGTGGTCTCCAGAAGCAGGATGGTCTTGCGGAGCCGGCGATCAATGAAGTGTGCATCCCAGGCCGGGTATCGCTTTCTTGGGAGGTCAATCCGGATCACAGGGCCCTCCTGTGCACGAGATGAGGAGGAGGTCCTGTGAAGGAGTGCAGGAGAGGACGACGGAGAGGGACGAACCTGGAAGACAGGCAGGCAACTGTCTCTGTCCCTGTCTCTTTCTCGCTCCCCGGGTACTGGCTCCCCTGTATCTTTAGTCCTGGGCAGAGTCCTCGGAGGACTGGTAATGACCATGTCCGTTTGGGACCCTTGGGACGGAGTAAGGCAAGCATCAATCACTCCTGCCACTCCTCCTGTACCCACAACACCCTCATCCACACATCCTCCCCACTGTGAGCCTAGAACAGGCCCATCTGGGTGCAGCCAGCAGTAGTACACCAACATGAAAAAGGTTCCCAGGGCAAAGCTGCAGGCCACCAGGCACACCACAACGAGGGCATATGAGTCAGAGGTGTGTGGGCCGCGGTAGGTGTACCAGGCAGCAGTCAGTGCCACGTTTTCTGCCAGTGTCACAGAGTAGTAGACTGTCATACGGAAGCGGCTGGGGCCCTCCTTGACATTGAACCAGCAGAAGATGTAGATGATACCCACCACCATGTTGTAGATGATCTCCTCCCACTTGGACATGCAGAAGTCGGTCTCACCTTGAATAATCCAGAAGGTCATGACACACCTAGAAGACAATAAACAACACAACTAGAAATAGCTCTAGAACACCTGGGAACCCTACCACAAAAAAACAATTAATAATAATAAGGTAACGTAGATGGACAACTTTAAGTCATTTCCTTCTTCAAGTACCATCTCTATTCCACTTATTTACACACTTTGACTTTCATCATAATCAGATTATTATATATTATTCAAGCCATTTTGAAAGTTAACAAGTATCTGTGGTGATTTTAAGAACTGCATAGCATTCATGATTCTATGTGGTCTCCATTTTCTTCTGACTACTGAAAGGTTTCACCACTGTCAAAATGTTAATGAGCCATAAAGCAGTGCTTTATACTGTAAATCTTTTCAGTAGATCATGGGTAAAGGATGCATTAGCTGTCAATATATTTGTGACCAAGACTCAAAGCTGTCTTTGACTTAAGTTGAATGATTCTTGCAGATACAAGCAGAAAATAATTTAAACTTGGTATGCCAGTTTTTTTTGTTGTTTTTTTTGACCACTTGGGGGCAACAGAAACAACCTTTCCGTTGATTAGATTTGATCTTGAGTAGGTTCTGTATGGTGGGACATTAGACTGAATAAAGCTGCTTGTTGTGGACAAGAAACACTGGATTGCAGTACAATTAACAGCTAAACGACTGGATGAAACTTGCTTTCCATCAGACCGATGTTGCAGATTTGGGTGATAATTCTCTGTGGGCTCCACACCACAAGTAACCCCTTTCACACATTCTTTCATAGCAAGGATACTAAGGCAAAGGCTCAATAGAAGACGTGTAACAAATCTCGTACTTTGTTCTGTTCTGTATTGGCTTTTTAAAACGCCTCCACAAGCACACTCAGATAATGAGTTATGTAATTTCATCCACTCAGTTTCCTGTGATTTAAATGAATGGTGTTGCTATAAAAAGATATTCCATTAAAATACAGTGAACACATAACCCGAAAACAAATTCTGACACTTGGCCCAAGATAACACAGTAATACTGTTTTTTTTTTTTTCTTAGAGAAGGCCACATCTTCTTCCATCACTAATATGCTAAACCTATAAATAATCACAATGAATGGGAGAGTGAATTTATAAATTGGCCACTACTAAGTGTCACTCCTTGGGGGAAGAACCTGCACAGTGCAGAGGAAGCTGATTTATTGATGACGACTGTGCTGATTAAAAGGCATTGAGATATTTATAAAGTTTACTTAAGATAGATGTTTACAAAAATACTTACATTAATATCTTGTACTGTTTGACTTTCCAAAAGAGTGCTTGAATAATTTATCCTCTATTGTTTTCAGTGTATTAGATAGAAGATAAGATTATCCTTTCAATGTAGAGGCAGATAGCTAGTGAAAGGTAATTATTAGAAAAGTACACAACAGACTCTCCTAACAACTTTTAAAACAGTATTTGTCAAATGCCCAGCTTCTCATTAGAAATTCAGACTCTTAGCATCAGGTCACATATGGCGCACCAGTGGCTGACGATGAATATGCCAAAGTACAGCTGGAAGACGGAAGCGAAGAGGGCGAAGGCCACGGTCCTCGCCCCGATGGTGAAGAAGTGCCAAAGCATCTGGGCGATCACGGCCTTGTAGGACATGGGCAGCTTGTCGTCGCGGGAGTCCCGGAGGACCTTCTGGTAGGAGGCGATCATCCAGGCCAGAGAGACCAGGGAGGCCGAAGCCGAGAGTCCTGGAGAGACGGAGAGGAAGAAGAGAGAAAGCAAGGTAGGAGGAAGGGAAGGAAGAGGCAAACACACAGGTCAAAGGCCAATATACAGTATTCATGCCACATTAACAATGACACTTTGATGGAATATTTTTGCATAAATGTCTCAGCAAATTATCCAGTATTTGGACCAAGCCCCGTCTGGACCAATGTCTAGAATAAATTACCGCCAAAAGGAAAAAAAAAGAATAGTACATTTAAGTATACAGGAGAACAGTCTGATAAAGTATACTGCAGGTATTTTTAAACTACTGGATATCCATTGTTATTACTAGGGATGAATAAAATAATATGTATCTGGCATTTGGGAGGTTTCGTACTGTACATATATTTAATTACAGGGTAGCTATTGTATTATAAAGGGGTACAGTATGCTCATTACTATCGGGGAGAAGATCGGAAAATGAATTCTGCAGCACTTTATATATGTACTGCGATTTTATTTTAAAACGGCCATGTAGGGCTACTTTTGATATGTTCTGAGTATTTTTTTGAATAACTACGGGGTGAAATTGTGCTTTTATTGGGCACTTTAGAGCTGTAAAAAAGCTTCAGAAGTCTCCCAGCTGTCATTAGCTTCACTAGTATGTGCTATAGAGGATGACCATTTATGAGCTCTCAAGGCTGGGTCACACCAAGCCGACGGTTTCCCGTTGGCCAGTTCGGTGAGATACTAACTAGACAGTCATTGAGTGTCTGTGGCCCTGCTCCATGGGCAGTTGGGCATGTTGCCCAACTTAGTGAACCAGTATGTGCGAATAGAAAACAAGTAAAAAAAATAGAAGAGAAGTTAAAAAAGTTAACAATATTAATTATACATTCATACATTCTATATTAGATCAATTACATCTGGCTGTAATATAAAATATTTTTGCCTCTACGCATTGCGTTTGACCTGATCCAGTTTCTAATGATCCAATTTCTAAAACTCAAATGGTGATCAGCCTGCACTCATAAGTTTCGGGCCCTCTGCCAGCTGCCCAGCGCACAGTTTAACACATGAAACATTCATGTGGGTTAATCATTCAGTCTGGTCAAATTAGCTACATATCACTCAGAGAAAGGCTTCACATTTGAGCAGAGAAAGAGCTACGCTGAATTTGCATTTTAACGTCATTTAAAATGTTTCCCTGTTTTCAAAAGCATACATTTCTCTTGTGTTTTCCGTTTAAGGTTTAATTTGACACAGAGCTCCATGCGTCAGATTCATTCAGATTCTAATTTTGGTGAATCATTTTGGTGGGGAAAAAAAGAAATCTCTCTGTATTTACCAGAACATAAACTATTTTGATCTAGTTTAGAAATCGTTGACAGCTCAGAGAGTGGATTCTAATGAGGTCTGATTAAAGGAGAGGGCTGTCAGTCAAGTACTGCGCAGCCTGCTTGAAATCATATCCGTCTCGAGAGGATTCATCCACAGTGAGAGAAGAGGAAACTATTGGCTGGCTTCACCAGATGAATGCTATGCATGTGTATAAAAGCGTTTTCTTTAAACTCTAAACCTCTAAACCGCTGACAGCTTTGATTGATGTATGAAGGATCCAGTTATTCCCCCTTAAGTAGCTTTAAGGGTGGAAACATCATCCACTCATGCTTAGCTTCTGGTATTCAGTGAATGAATATTTGAACGCTTTGGGTTTAAGTGGACGTAAAGTTTAAGGAACTTAAATTATTTCATATGTCTAGAACATGACAAGTTTGGTATCTTTGGAAACGACCTACTTGGTCACTGAGATTTTGCTTAACATGATTTGTTGTTGTTATGATAAAATGTGACTGATTGAAACAGCTGAGCATCAAATACCTGCACTACGTGAACCTTGTGGTAAGACTTATTAGCTGATGTTTCTGTTGCCATGAAGACACTGTGCTTCCAACATGTTGATGTTGTGAGAGTTGGTTGTAGAACAGAGAGAGAAAAAAAACACCAAGAGTAGTCTTTATGTAAACTAATTCTTATCGAAAAGACAGAAATTCAACAGATGTGTTCAAACCTCAGTCCACGGAGGTTCTCCGCAGATTACAGGGTGGAGGGAGGTTTTTATCATAACGTTACGTCACTTCAGCCACTGTGGCACAATGGAAAAGCACAGAGACAGAGCCACATTTGCTGAGACAGTTGAAGTGAACAGCTTCATGGCATATGAACTTTCCATTACACTCCTCAATAATGTAAATAAGAGACTGTGGAACACACGCAGCTGTGGCAAAATCTAGCGTTAACACCACATGCATCCTTAAAAATCTGTCATCGCCATTAACTTGACAGCTACAAGCAATTTGGAGCTTGCAACTTCTTTTTCTTGAACGTCAACAAACACTTAGTAACTGCTGTAGAACATTTAACTCATCATTTTCCTGAACACTTGGTTTTGTGGGCGAGGCTGACGTCAACGCTCACTGTTACCGGGGAAATTCCCCCGACAGTAGAAAATGGCTGAAGACCAACATTCGACTTACTCTGTCATTTAACATGACAGAAAACATACTTTACTCAAAGCTTTGATGAAACAAAGTAAAAAGGCAGCAAGTAGAAGTGGACTGTTGAAAATGTTGAAAAAAACTCTTTATCCGATAACATACTTTTTCTAAGGGGATTAAACTTAAAGGGGAATTACCGTTTTTTACAACCTGGACCTTATTTCTGGCATACTCACCCATATAACTTTGGTGTTATTTGGAGTCGTTCGGACGTTATTTAGATCCAGTGGGAGTGATCGGGGCACCGAAACGCAGCCTCTAAATAACGCATTATCTGACGCAAAACTCGTTCATTTCATCAATATTTTGTTATCGTACGCTAGTGCTATTCCCCGTTGAGTTCAGAGTTACCTGTTAACTCTGTGTCTGTAGATGCGACCTACTAACCTCTGACCTGGATGATGTCATCTCTGCCCATAAAAGCTCGGCTTGTTTGCCTGTAATTTGCTACTGCTAGTTTTTTCCAACATGGCTGAATATTTTTCTGATTCTGAGGTTGTGGACGACGACTTTGTTTATGATGGACGTCCTTACCGTTTTGAGCCAGAGTATACGGATGAGGAGCTTGTTGAAAGGAGGATGCAGAGGCAGGGAGAGGCCAAAGAACAACAAACCTCTGCACGTCCACGAATAGATAACAGGCATCTCCGGACTCAACGGGAATTAGCACTTCGCGGTAGATAATGCGTTATTTAGAGGCTGCGTTATGGTGCCCCAATCACTTCCACTATATGGATATATGCGGCACTCCACTGGATCTATATATCGTCCAAACGACTCTAAATGACACCAAAGTTATGTGGGTGAGTAATCGATTGTATTTTATGCCAGAAATAAGGTCCAGGTTGAAAAACGGTAATTCCCCTTTAAGAACAATGAGTTGTTGCAAATGTTCAATCCCAAATCTCTGCAAACTTAGATCTTGAGACAGAGGACATTTTGGTAAGTGGGGGCATTTTGTCTCAGAATTTAAGGGCTAAGAAAAGTGTTGGAATATAACCTAGCATATTTACACAGTGCTGTACTTAGGTATAGAGTTATGATGCCGCTTTTTAGTAGGTGTCGGTGACAAGTTGACAAAAACTAAGTTAGGGCCACTAAATCTATTTCATTAAATACTATGTTAGAATTTACAGTGTGGTGACACAAGGTTGTTCCATATACTCCAATGCCGTAATGCTGGTGTCAAGACCTTTTCCTACACCTTGTCCTCCTCCACTCTCCTTGGTAGTAGGTGAAGTTGCGCTAGAAAAACAACGTCTTTGACAGCCTAACACAACACATCGCATTGTTTTGTTACAAAACATCTAGTTAGCAGTCAGTGTAGCGAGCTATGTAATTACCATCATGAATGATTCTTCCCTTTGTATGGAACATTTGTAAATGTTCACTCCAAGGAGTGACCATTGTGACACTTGTAAAACTTAAACTTACCAGCCAGTAGTGTCTCACAGTATGTTTCACCAACACATTGTCATGTGATCTTGTGAGTCATGGAAGAAACCACCTGCCTCGCTAGGTAAAACAGACACCTCCACAGGAAAACGTACAAGGCTCTTTCTAGACTCAGGGTTTGGTTTGAGTCGTCTTTAATTATATAGTTTTCTAAAAGTATTAAAACATCTTTTATTTGACAGCTGTTTTTTATCAGTAAATAATCTTAACACTGGAATCCGAGCCAAATAAACCTGACTACAGTGGCACAGTTATCCCAATCACCAACCAACTCTGATATTAAAAGCCACCCAAGCAACAACATGACAAGTTTCCTGGAACCAGCCGTCCAATATATGAACCCAAAACAAAGGGGATTATGGGTAGAAAGTGACAGATGCATTTTGTTATGCTTGGAAAGCCCAGCAAATCCCAACATTTGGAGAAACTGCAAGCAGCGGCCATTTGGGATTTGTACTTAACAGATGACTTGAACGATTAATTGGAAACACTGACAGCTGATTCCTCCGATTGATTGACTATATGTAACGATCAGTGAATCTTATGATTGTAGGCTGTAATGTAGGCTGTGTGGGAGAGACGGTAGAACTGTCCAAATCTAAAAACATGAATTCTTGTTAACAGATGGCAGGTCACTGAAATAGACAAGAATATGTGTCTGTCTGTGTTTGCTGTACTATCGTTATACTAGGACATTTTGGTGAGTGGGGACATTTTGTTTAAGGTTAAAAACATGAATTAAAGGGTGAAAAGTGCTTTATTTTCACAAACAACCTCCTTGTCTTGTTTTGTAGCTTTTCCTGTCTACTTCTTAATAAAAGTCAAAAACTGACAAAACACAGTTAAATGTTTTTAAAGTGAGGCTGCGTCAGTAGGAAATGATCAGCTGACATTCAACATTCATCTCTGAAGCCATTAGACATCATCTGATGGTGAGTTAGCGTTCTTCATCCATATCCAGATTATACTGATTACATTAGCAGCAACTAAATACATCATTTTTATGGTGTATTACCACAGACCCTCAGTTCATAATGATGCAAATGTATGAATATTGTAATACTTTCATCAGGCCTACTATTATGTTATCTTGCTCAATGATAGATATTCACTGAAAACACATTAATTTAAATGAAAATCTTTACGTAACATTCTCAATGTAGGGCTTAGTAACAGAGTGTTTTTACAGTGTAGTTTTAATACTTTTACTGTAGTATAAGTTCTGAATAATTCCTGCACCACTTTCCAGGATTACACTTCTGTAGAGGGGAGCATAAGAAGGACAAATATGTGTATAGTCAGACCATTCAAAGCTGGAAATATGAAAGAGTTTCGTTGTATCAGAATAATTTTAGAATAAATTCAAGAATTAAAAAAAAAGTGCAGACTCTTGAAGGACCGGTGGATCATTTTAACATCTGATCCATGGCATGGGGAAATATGAAAATGATTATGTAAACAAGAGAGTCATAGACAGCAGATTTAATAAGTGTTGTTTTCCATCCGTTATCAATCACTTTGAGTGCCTTTTCTTGTTACAGCCGGCCTTGTGGGCCTGAACTGTGGTTGGAAACTTGTTCTTAATCCAATTTAGCCAGGCTAAGTAATGCCGCGTTTATAGACGCTGCAGAAGAGAGACCACTAAACATGAACGGGACATTCATTTCTCTTCTCGGGCTGTAACACACGAGCCTGCAGCTCAGGCCGGGCCGTCTGCAACGTCAACGTAGCCACAATAAACAGCATCATAGCAGCAGGATAATGTGCTGGCACCCCTCCACACAGACAAGGAGAGTGTTTGGTTGCAGAGCTGCTAGCCGAGCACGGAACCCACGCAGTGACACTCTCAAAGGAGCTCAAGTGTGCTTCTAGGGGCTGTCAAAGCAGATTTACTGTATTTCCAGCCGAGACACAGAGAGCCTGGTTGATTAGCTCTCTGTACAGTCACCACAATGCACGTCGCGGCCCATGCTACGGTGAGCGGCTGTGATCAGCCGGTGTGCACAGATGTTTCTCCACCACTGCTCTATCGTTCATTTCTTGACTATTGACTGGAAAGAAACTGTCGGCAAACAGAAGTCAGTGTTGGAGTTTAAGGTTGACGTGTCAGTTTTGTGTGTGTTTAAATATGTTCCTGACACTTGGCTTCTGGGTGTGTGTAGTGTGTGAAGTGTATCTGAGTCTGGGAGAGAGAGAGAGACGTTTTGTTTTATTCATCAAAGGCCAATCTGCTTCTTGTAAGAGGTGCATGAATAAAGTATAGACTCTCTACTGATATCTGCTCTCAACACACACACACACACACAGTCGTGTATCTGTGACGTCAGGGGACATTAAGTTGACTCACATTCATGTCTTGGAGACTTACTCTGACCTTAAACATAACCTAACCTTAAAACATGTCTTCACCTCAGAGTTTAATGATATATGGGGCTTGTTTTCCTCCTTAGAGGAGGGACACATTGCCATAATGGGACTGTGTAAATTCATTTAGGTCCCCACAACATGAGCAATACCTAGACCCAGACATCCATCCACCCACCCACAAACGCACCCTACGTTAAACACTCTCTCGGAGGGAGCCTTAGTAACGAACAGATCCTGGACTTTATTTTATTGGCTTATATCAAGAGTCATTTCGGAGGAGATAAACATCGGTTTTCTGGTTTATTACATCTTGGGTCAGACACTGTTTCAATCATTTTTTTTTTATCAGCAACAGTTACGCCACTGTAAAAATAAAAGATATTGCTCAGATCACGAAAACTCTGTGAACCACCGTGAAAAGATCTGACAGGTCAAAAAATGTGAGCTGCCACAATTTACAGATTGTCTTCAGCTTCAGCTCTGACCTTCCATAACTTAACTGTAGTCGTTGACCCTTCTGACTCCATTCTAACAGTGCTAAGAGTCAAATCTGATCAGATAACTTAACAACCCAACGTTTAATATAGAGAATTTCAGCAGGTTTCCTTCTGAGTGTCCATCTCACCTTGCAGAGGGAGGACGTTGTTTCCGTGGATCATGATGCTCAGCTGCAGGACGAGCTGTGGAGCAGACTTCAGGAAGGCCTCCAGGAGGCGGAGCATGGTGATGTCGGCGCTCTCAAACATCAGCCGCCAGTGGAAGCGGCGGCGAGGCCCGTCGCTGTGCCAGCGGCTCTGGGCGCCCAGGTAGAGGGCATGGATGTATCTGGGGGTAAGAGAAAGAGAGGGAGGTTTAGAATAGTGGCCCATGTTGCTTAAAGCCCCATCCACATATTAAGAGACTTCTAGCTCTTTAGAAGGCTCTGGCTACCAGGTGACTCTTTTGTATATTTCTCACCAAATGCTCCAAACCCGCAATCAGCATGGCGGTTTTTGTGGTAGGAACAAATGTTGTGGATGCTGTTTCCTTGTGGTAAACATTCGAGGAACTCTGTGTTTGTGTGATACGTTATAACGCTCCCAAAGTTTTTTGCTTCCTGTATGTACGCCACTTAACCAGTATTTTTCAGTATTTCTTATTCGTCCTTCAAGGAACAGTTCAAGGCATCTACCTGCAAATAACTACACATACTATACTGAGTTCTTTTAACCATTAAAACTGCACACAGACCAATGGCAGGGCCTGGTCCACAAATGTCCAACAAAAGCGACAATCGACAAGGTATGAGTGGCCAAGTAAATCTAAAATGCACCCCTGGTACCATTTCATTCAATCCAGTTGTTAATACTTTTATGTTTTCTTGAGGACTCAACACAGTAATAAGCTGTAACAGATTTTTTTTATGTGATCTTGCCATTCTTGTCCTTTTGATAGAGTCGGGAACTATGAATAAAAATTGGGAAATACCCTTTATAAAACAATGAAATAAAACATTGTCACTATTCGCTTATTGACTCCAGAAGAATTAAGTTTACAAAGACAGCACAGATGCTGAACCTTTCTATTTTTTATGACCCATCTGCAAAAGACTGATTCAGTCAGTGTTGCTAAACTATGAGGCCAAAAATGAATGACTCTGGACACAATGAGTCAGAGACACTCACCATTAAGTTTCCTTGTCATTATCACCATGTGCGAAAGCTGAAAAACTCCAGCAAGAAATGTCTGCAGCTCTGTCAGTTTGATGCAGCACAAATGAAGCACAACCAGTACTGAATGTATTTCCATCATATCATTATACTCGTACTTAATCAATCATAGCAGCCCGGTCCACGCGCAAAAAAAGGGTTCACCATTTCTTATTCCTGCGTCTCTGAGATTCCATCAATTTGTCTTCTCTTACTTTCCGGCGTGTACTCTCTGATTTCCATAAAACAGCACATGCATAAATGTATTATGTATTTAATGCGATGTAAACACAAATAGAGTCAAGGACATGACAGGGGTAAAAAAACAAAAAAACAAATGACATCTTTCAGGAGAAAATGTGAACCTCAAACATGTGGTTCACCTGGGAGGAACAAAAAAAAACACCTCAGAGGAAAACATCTTCACCCTCAGCTGTCACCGCTCAGCTCCGACTGCGGTTTTACTGTTTTGTTTGGAGTCGGTGATGGTATTGGTTACCGGGTTGCAGCAGGTCAACCGGTGCATACAGCCGAGTAGCTTCAGTGTGTGTGTGTGTGTGACAAATTTTGATGTGGAGAAAGAAGGGGGATTGCTCAAATATCGGTGACACTTGTGTTTCTTGGAGATTGTATTTTCACCTGCTGGTTCAGCATGAGAGATTTCTGAGAGTTTGACAGAAAAACAAAAAAACAAAACAAGATCACTTTATGGAAAACAGACCAGAGAGTTTTAAGATTTATGAGACAGACAGACAGACAGACAGATAGACAGACATCAAGTCTGGTTGTTCCAAATCAAAATGTTTGCTCCAGTTGGCCAATTTCTGTGCTATCTTTATTTCAGGCCTGAAAACAAATGTTTAAAATGGTGAAGGTTTTTTGGAAAGCTGTAGGAAGCTTGCACTTTTTGAGTCTTTGTGTTCTTGAATCTCCGTAAAGAAGGTGAAAAATACAAAGTTAGCACGAGCCATAAAGCCACACGATAACCAATAAAAAAACTAGCAAGTGCACTGTATGATAAATCATCATGCTAAAACACGTATGCACGCAAATTCGCCGTCAAGCACCGTGGTGCATCACGGGAAAAAGGATGGGAGGCAGCCGTAGTAGTGCAGCAGGACAGGCGGGTTGAGGAGGAGAAGACGAAGCTCCCTCGCTTCCTGCGCTTCTGCATCCCCAAGCAGAATTTAAATGGAGAGGTAAAAATAACCCTGGAGTGTATACGTACGCACGCGCATGCAGACGCACACACGCATCGGCATATGTGATGATGTTCAGTCCTGCAAAATACAGACGAGCGCAGACGCACATGCGTGTGTGGTTAACACACCTCAAAAGACACACACACATACAATATGTGCACATGAGCAAGGTTAGTCAACACATGCACACACACACACACACACACACACAAAGTGACAGACAGGCAGGAAGGCCAACAAGGCAGCCTGGAAATCTGAAATCTGTAGCTCTGCAAATAATTTGCTGGCCAAGCACTACAGACACTCCTCCATTTAAATCTCTCTCTCTCTCTCTCTCTCTCTCCCGTCATCTCCACCTCTTTAACTCTCTGTCAGCCTGTATTTTTGTCTTTATCTCCTTTAGATTTAATTTCATTCAATTTGTCTCTTCTTTTAGTCTTTCTGCTTTCTCCTGTCCTTCATTCTTTCCTTAATGGAGATCAGTGGGTCAGTCGGTCCAAAAAGTTGTGACTCATCCAGAATGAAATATCTCAACAGCTAGTGGGTGGATTGCATTAACATTTTGTACACATATCAAGTTTAATAAAGGAATAAATCCTGCTGATTTCACTGATCTTTTCCTGTAGCACAACCTTGAGGTTAACACTTGCTCCTTTCAATGCTTGATCTCTGATCTGAGCCATTCATCCCTACCACAAAATGAACTGTAATCTCAGAGTTTGACCTGTGCTTCAGGCTAAAGAGTGGAACTAAAAACAGTGAATGTGGTGGATATTAAACCTTCATTGTCACACGCAGCATTTGTTTAATTCCTTCACTTCATCCTTATTCCAGTTTGTGTTGCTGGATTTCTTCTTGTCCTCTTCCTATGTCTCTGTTTTTCGGTCTTTGTCTCCTTTCATCATTCTTACTTGGTCTCTTCTCCTCTGCCATTTTTCTTTTCTTTCGTCTCCATCTTCCTCTCTACTTTGCCTCCTCTCCTTTTCTGCCTCCTTTCCTCTGCTTGTTATCTCTCATTTTGTTTCTCTCTCAATCCAATTTCATGCAGCTATTGTCTTTCCCTCTCATTTCTCTCTCCGTCTCTCTCTCCATCCAATTTATTTTCTTCTTCTCTCAGGTGATCCCTCTGCCTCGAGCTTCCAATCTATCAAATCTATATGAATCCTCTCCTCCTCCACTGTGCTCGTACCCCCGTCCCTCTCTCTTCGCCTCCCTTCTATCATTGTATTACTGCGCCTGTCCACTCCGCCAAAAACTCTACTATCTACAAGGCCACAGTCAGGCCTCTGAGACCCAGAGCATTTGTGAAAAGAGCTTGTGTGTGTGGGTCTGTGCGTGTGTGTGTATTCATGCATGTGTTCTGTTGAGTCCTAGAGAACTGCTGCCAAGTCTAATGGTGAACCACGAATAGACCCAAGGAGAGAGACTCGTGCACAGAGAAATTAAACTGTTACACACACTTCATTTAAATCTCTTTCTAATGAATATTGCAGGTCAAGGGATGAAGCACGGCGATCAGCAGCAAAAAAGAGACACAGGCA
>JASGAT010352576.1:7054-26455 GCA_030220025.1 Chelon auratus | reverse complement strand
TGTAAATATCAATAGTTTTTCTCAGGAATGACTGACTGGACACTTACTGACACAGTGACTAAGACACAAACGTCATTTAAGACTGCTGCGAGCAAGAAAATATACATAAAGAACCCTAATTTGATCCTAAAGATGTTATATTTACAAATACTAGCCCAAGAGGCTAATAGGACTACCTTGAGGGGAGATTTTAACCTGATTGAATACAAGGACAATAAAAACGACAACAACAACAAAAAACACTCAAATGTCTGAAGACTTGTTCTATAGTGATCGAGACCAGACCCACTCTCTGACAGACCCGGGATTGTCTAAACAAACAAAACAAGAACCTGCGGGGGGAAAAAAAAAAAAACACCTGGAAATAGCCAAGTCCTCTTCGTCCATATCTATGATCGGTATCTCTGTACAGTTCCGGACATCTGAAAAAATGAAGCAAGGAAACATCTGAATACTGACGGCTAGACGAAACAGCTAGCAAGCAAATGCTAACTTTTACACCATATCAAAGTTAAAACACAAAGCTGCCTGTGGCTAGTTTTTGGCCGTTACTGGTCAGTAGCGTTAGTTAGCTAACGGCTCGCTAACGTTAGCCAAACACATGCAGCGTTAAATGAACTAACGGCTATATCTCGTGTTTTACTGGTATGATAACTTTAAACTAGTCATTATCACACGTCTTAAGTGTAATCGATGTTAATCAGTTGCACTTTATCCACTTACTTAGCTCCTGGATGTCCATTTTGTTTAGACAAATCGATAATTGCTGGATGGTCAACAGCGAACGAAACGTCGTTGCCAAGGGAACGGTGAATAGGTGTGCGCCTGTATAAGCCGTTCGTTAGAACTCAATCTATGAACGTTAGTTCCTACCTGGGAACGCTGACACCCAGGAGTTCACAGTTCATTTTAGACTGAGATAAACTTTATTGATCCACAAGGGAAACTCCTTGGTCACAGTAGCACTACAACACAGAACTAAACGTAAAAGAAAAATTAAATAAAAAATAAAATAAAAATAAAAGTAAAAATCTAGTAAAATAAAAACAGTATACGCAAAAAATGTACAACAAATAGGGACAGAAGAATAATAATTATATACATAGGAATGATGGTAAGGTGCAATAGTGTCCATTAACATGAATAACATTATCTGAGTGTAACAGAAAGGAGTTGTTGTACAGCTGGACTGAGAATGGTATGAGAATGAGCTCCACTGTTCCTCTATTTGTCTGGTGTAGTGGATGAGATGGATTGTCCATAATAGAGAGCAGTTTGTCCAGCGTCCTTTTGTCCCTCACTGAGACAAACATCTCAGACTCACTGCCATTAACGTGATCAATTTGTCGATCCTACTTATGTCCTTTTTTGCTGGTACTGCTCCTCCAACAAACCACAGCAAAGCACATTTGAGCCGAGATTACCACATCTTTACTGAACAAAATATAATGTCTAACTACAGCTGAAGTCAGAGGTTTACATACACCTCAGCTAAATACGTTTAATCACAGTTATTCACAATTTTCATGTCAGTTAGGATTGCAACTTTATTTTAAGATGAAAGAAAGATTTGTTTCAGCTTTTATTTCTTTCGTCACAATAAGTTGTAACAAGAAGTTGCAGGTCCTTTCCTCCTGACAGAACTGGTGTAACCAGGTCAGGTTTGTAGATCCAGTTGCTCGCACATTTTCTGCCTAAATCTCTGTTGGATTAAGGGTTTTGTGTGGCCTCTCGAAAAATCTGTAATGACAAGTTGCTGCAATATATCCACATAATCTTTTTTTCCCCATGATGCCACCTATTTCCAAAAGCACGGTGCTGTTTGGACATTTGAACATGGTACCTTGACTGAGGTCTTGGCTCATTTCTTTTGATTTTCCCATAATGTGAAACAAAGAGGCACCACGTTTGAAGGTACACCTCCATCGCCTCAATCTGTGTCAATTAGCCCATCAGAAGCCTTTAAAGCCACTTCCTAATTAACTACAATTTTTCTAGCATTTTAAAGGCACGGTCAGATGAGTGTATGTAAACTTTGGACCCACTGAAATTGTAATCTATCTGTAAACATGTCATGTATAAAGTAGATGTGCTAAAACTATAGTTTGTTTACACGATATCTTTGGAAAGGTTTGAAAAAGTCTTAATGACAATATACAAGTGTGTGTAAAGTTCCAACTTCGACCTGTGAGTAAGCAGCAGCCGGTCATACAAACTGGTCACATGAACATACATTTATTACAAATACCACATTTTCAGGAAACAACAATTCTGCAATAAATCACATCTTTGGGAACTCTGGGGCAAATTTCCTTTATGGATGTTTTTAAATACAACTCACAACGTAATTCTTTACAATCCCGAACTTCATCTCCAACCACAGTGACAGCTCGTCTCTCACCTCCATGTATATAAGGTGCTCCAGGGAAATACAAGGTAAACACTGACCATACCAGTCTCGTCTCACACCGAGAGATGCACATTATCTTCAGAAACCATCCTAGTGTAGCCTGAATGATTTTACAGATTCTGCTCATGCAGTTTGGCGGAGAAGAAACTCTTCCATAAACAATTCAATTAAGATGAATTTAAATTATTCAGCCTTTATAATTTCAAATGCCACCGAGATTTGTAAATCTTACAGGCAGAATTTTCTTGACTCAGAATCTCTCATTTGTTAATTTCGTCACCCGTTTCCAAAAATACAAACGTCAACCCAGAGATGCTTCAAGTAAAGGATGGACAGAGAGACACAGAAAGAAAACACAAGGTTGAAAACAGAGGGAGATAATGAAGATACTGCAAAATGTGTCATGTTTATACAGAGCACAAAGAAGGTCACCATCATCATCTTAAGTTTTTACACTGGCTGTGATTGGTTGCTAGTGAATAATAAATACATTTTAGGCCCACACTCTCAAAGTGATTTTGCTCATATAGGTCAAGTATTTCACTGACGAACCCAACTCATAATTACATAATTTCAAGGATAAACCTGTAAACTGATATCGAGGAAAACAATTTTCAATTAAAACATTTCACGTTTGTTTCAATTTAACAAATCACGACTCAACTCGGAAAACAGTCAAGGAACAAAACCCGGTGCACTTCTCAGCCGACATCAGCCTCATTCAGAAAACATAATGAAAACACATCCTGCAACTGAAAACGGTCGTCTATACACAAGCGTACGTACGTGTTTGTCATCGCCAACGAAAGTTAAGACTTACGTGGCCCCTCAAATGAGTCTGACTCACGGTGGAGCCGCATTACAAATTGTTGCCAAATTTCTTTTAGCACCGATCAAGATATATCTCAGATAAATTCAGAGGATTCTTCAAAATATGCATTTATAATTGGAGGAGGGGAGGCGGAGGGGGCACACTCGGTTTCATTCACACACAAACTTTCTGTAAACTCTAATCCCAGTTTATTGTGGTTGGTTTATACATGATTGAGACTGAGGAAATAACATCTGAGCAAAGACAACAAAGCACAAAGAGCAGCAGGGTTTATAAAAGCCTGTTCAAATACAGACTGAAGTATTTCTTTTTTTACCTGCTGTGTAGCATGAATCATTCACTTTCTTTCTTTCTTTCTTGTGTGGCCGCTAATTCATTTTGAGTGGTTCTGTCAAATGAATCAGAAAACGTTTGGTGTTTTTTTTTTTTTTTGACACCAAGAGCAAAATCTGATATTTTACCCAACAACGAATCTTTTCAAAGCACAGGTGCTGGAAAAAAGAGAATGAAAATGCTACCTCGAGAATACAATAATTCACATATATCTATAGGCAAAAACAAGAGAGTGAGAAACATCTCAAATGTAACTGTACCTCGGTTTTAATACTGTACTGTTCTACACGCCGTGTCCTTTTCTGCTCCCCAGCCCAGCCAGATCTGCAGACGTGCGCATGGCGGTGATGGGATTAAATAGTAGTAGCCTCTAGACTTAAAGCGCAGCAGGAGCCTCATTTCTGAAAGAATGTTTTAATAACCTTATGCAGGGGCCCTGCAAGCGATGCAGATTAAATTGTCCTCCGCTTCTCATTTTCGTTCTTTGTGTCTGAAAAATGCACTGTTAGTAGAAAGTTGATGGTTCTTGGCCCAGCTCTGAGTGGTCAGAAGGATAAAAAAAAGAAAAAAAAGAAAAAGAGGAGATGAAGTTAAATGAGGAAATGCTTCAGGGGGGGGTCCAGCTGTGGTTTGATCCCCCCTCCTCTCATCTCCTTGCTTTCTTCTCTCCACCCCTCCATCGCCGCCGCCACCACCTCCTCTGACCAGAACTTGCAGATCCGGCATCGTCACACTGTGGCAACGTCCTCGCCGCCCCGTTTGGTGAGAGGGGATTAGGGGAGAAGGCTGTAGGGCTTGTGTGTCTCTTCTTATTGGGCGAAGGGCAGGAGGTGTGTCAGGAGACGTGTGCGATGAGTCTGACGCGGGTCTGGATGTCTTGGCGGCAAAGGGGGCACGTCTCTAACTGTAAGGCACACTCCATACACATCCCACTGGAAGACAAAAAAAAATAAGAGATTATTATTAATTGAGATAAGTCGCTGTGGGAAACCTTCTATACAAATGTTCACTAGATTCACACATACCCATGTCCACAGGGCCGCAGCTCTGTGTCAGCCATGACGTCACAACACAGCGTGCAGCAGTTGTCGCGGATGCTGACTTGCTTCAGTAAGGCCAGACGCCGGTGTCTGAGAAACACAGAAACAAATAAATGATGCTTTCATACATGCACTATAGATGTGGACTGTGGTGACAACAATGGCATGCATATATGTACAATGAAACCGGCTATTAAAAGATCAATCATCTATTAAGTTAATTTAATTAAGTAAGGGCTACAAGATCATTTCTAATCCATTCGCAGACAGAAAAATTTTGGTAACTGGAGATAACTGAACCCTCATCTTAATTAATAGAACATTTAAACTATGAAATAACTACACTACTGGCAGCATCAAGAACAGGTCTCTTAAAGGAGAGTACGAGCTGGAGAAGACGAGTGTCTGACTCTTAACTGCAGACATGTTACAGCAGTTTCATATTACCCTTAATGCACATTCATTTTTTTTATGGCAAGTTAAATTATTTAACTGCTGAAATAAATGCATTTCCCAATATAGCTTTTTAAGGTTGCGTGATGAATTTTAAAAAGAATGAAAAAGAAAATGTATGTGTGGGATACACCTATGAAGGACACTGTGACCACTGACTCAAGATCCAGCTTTCAGGTAACAACATCTTTAAGCATTCACCAAAAATGTATATTTCAAAGAGCCACTGTGGGATAGCTCATGAATAAGTGATGTCGGCGCTGGTGGTGTGGACAGACATTATGTTTTAGTGCCCCAATCTTCCTCCTGTTTGCTCTCATCCTCTACTAAAAATAAAGCTGAGTCAGTGGCTGGATACAATCAGTAAGTGCACTGGTACAATCCAGTACAGCCACCTGTGTGAAAACGTCTTTCTTGTCATGATTATAATGTCCTGTTCTTGTTTGCGTTGCGTCAGAGAGGCGCCGATCCAATTATGTTAATGTTCAAGGTCCCGGTGTGGCAGTGGATCGTTACAGAGTCGAGTCAACAGTTTACTGGTGCAGAGTCAACAAAATCTGGACATTTTGAGCTTCACAAAGACGTTGTTCTGTGTTCATTACACAGCTGTGGATGTTTCATATATTGTCTTTTCAAACACAGGTGTTATAAATAACATTAACAGGTGCATTCCACGGTTTATCTTACATTTAAAGGCTGTGAATTTAAAGTTGTGTGATGTGCTCTGTTCATTAACTTCTTAAAAAGGTTGGTTTTAATGTGGCCAACAACTTAATGAGAAAAGAAAAAGGTCTATGAACAGTGGAGAAACCACAAATGATGAGTCATGCTTGTATTATGCCTTTCCTACGCTTCTGGACGCTGTGTGCAAACAAATGATTCACTAGTCGGTTGGGCAGGACAACAGATTACATACCGCTTTCTATTTTAGGCAGCCAGACGAGCTTCATTTCTTACCTCGGTAGGATGATCTTTTCGCTGGGAAGCAGTGAAGCGAAGTCGTTGAAGGTGCTGAACTTGACGGAGGGTGGGTGACGGAAAGGCTTGGCCCCGAAGTTAAACTCACACTGCTGGTAGGACATGAAGCTGGCTGCCGCAAAGAAACCGGACCTGAAGCAGAGGGGGGTTAGTTTAGTAAGAGACAAGAATAAAGGAGAAGGTAATAGTGAAGGAGCACTAAACCCAAAGAGAAAGTCACAGATATTCAGATGACTTCTGTGTGAACTTACGTGGCTGATGAGAAGACCTGTTTCTCTGGGGGCAGCTGATGTCCATTCAAATAAAAGATCATCTGTTTCTTGCTGAGGTCCAACAAGAAGCCGATAGCATCTCCTAAACAGGACACACATGCAAATACACGCTCAATAAAGCCTTGTCGTGTTGTTTTTACGATTACCCTTCCATGTGGAAAGTAACCAAGTCAGAGCCTGTGTGTTGGCAGTGACCGTACAGTGTGGGTGGTAAAATTATAATACTCTCCCGAGACACCAGAAATAATAAAGTAATTTCCAAACAAATCAGCCTGACATTCAAAACATGCTGCACCCGCTTTTCTACTTCGCAAACGGGTGGTTTTAAAACGATTTGCATGGTTAAAATTGTACGTGCGTACCTTCCTTCCAGCAGGGATGAGAGTGAGGTTTACTGCGAGCGTTGTACCAGATGAGCTGCCTGCAGCCATCATACGCACACGAATATTCATCATCTCCGATCCCATAACCCTCCTAAAACAGAAAAGGTTTCATTACGCGACTGATACACAATCACATCACAAAGCCGAATCAGAATCTGAACATTTCATTGGTCCCCACGGGGGAAATTAAGTAACGCTGAGGATTATTACATGGTTCAGGAACTTGCTGTCCTTGGTGGCCCATCCGATTTGCATCACTCCAGATGTAATGACCGTCACCTCGTAGTACCAAACGCCTGAATCCACGCAGAATGTACAACGCACACTCTCAAAG
Source organism: Chelon auratus (assembly GCA_030220025.1). Lineage (NCBI taxonomy): Eukaryota > Metazoa > Chordata > Actinopteri > Mugiliformes > Mugilidae > Chelon > Chelon auratus. The sequence continues at coordinate 19,420 of JASGAT010352576.1, read as the reverse complement.
GACGAGGCATCACATCGTGCCTGAAGATGGAAGTAAAAAGAAGGAAGACGTTACATTTTTTATGTACTTCATGATGCATGATTACTGTAGTTTATAAGTCGAGTACACAGACATACCTCGAGTCCAGAGGGGGAGATCTTGAGGTACTCGCTGACATCGTTGCTGTTGAGCATGGCGTTGATATTGGTGAGGTTGACCTTCTCGTAAGTGAACTGACGACCATCCTTTAGGACTGGACAGAGGACATCAGGAGAAACATTATCACTGCTTCCATCAGAGACTCAAGCACACAAATATCTGAGGCAAGTCTTTTTTTTTTTTTTATAAATTGTCTAGGCCTACTCACACAGGTTGTCAAGGCTCCACTGTGAACAAAACCCGACCTGCCTCTTCAGGTAGTCGGGATGCTCGGCCCACGACTCCAGGACAGCGAGCCGATTGCTGATAGATGATTCGGATACCGTCAGTTTGTTCTCACCTGAGGGCCAGAAGAATAAATTAAGTCAAAAAGCACAATGTTGACAACTGCAGCACTAGAAGCTTGTCAACCAAGCAGTAGCAGCTTCAGTGCTTTGTGTCTGCACAAGAGGCGTTCAGGCAGAGTTTTATTTCACCTATCCATTTTGATAGAACAATACACACACAGTAAAATGGAAGAAAACTAATAAAAAATAGGCTTCAAGTTATGTGCAAAGACAACAGGGTGTGTATAGGGAGCTGGACTGACTCAATTAAGCATCAGAAATTGAATTGTTTCTGTTCCATCGCCAGATCTGAGACTAAAAATAAACACACAACACGTGTAACACTTTCACATATTCAGTGACAAGTACTTCCATTAAAAATATGTCTTGTAAATGAGACTTGGTGTTAACATGCTTCAGGACTCAACAGTCATCTTATTGGTTATGACACAAACCAGCTTAGAGGAAGCTTAAAAAAAAAAAAAAAAGATAAAGGTAAACAGCATCTCAGCTCTCTCCTTTGGTAAAGTCGCTTTAAGGTCTTTTTCACTGGTCTAATTCGAATTTTGATCAAGCTTTAAGATGCAGTGAGTGAACGTACTGGTCTGGGAGAACTTCTCCAGGGCGATGAGAGCAAACAGCATGACAGTAGGGTGAGCCTCGGAGCTCTGGAGGAAGAGTGACAGAAAAGAGAGACAATAAATGCACAAGAACACACGCGGTTTTGTCTAATTATGGCTTATGTTATTAACCCACAGAGGGAAAGTTTTGCAACCTTCACAGACTCAACAACCAGACAAGTCATGTGCTTCTGAGTCACATTGTGCAGCCCCTAGACAGTCGGCTCTTTGGTGCATGTCTAACTCCTTTTATCTCCCCACATTTCTTGTCTGCATGTCCAGTGTCACTGATGGTAGTTATCACCATGACACTAAGCTACTACACTGCTTATTTTCCTAATTTTATAGTCAAATCATGTTGGATATGTTTTGTTGGGTCAGTCTGAATCACTGCAATTCCACAGCTTTGCAAAAACACAATAAATTGGAGCAGACCAGAAGACAGAGAATCTAATAACTACCTAATAACTGGCGAAACTGGCTAATTTTAATTATGCCACTGGTTTTGTAGGACATCATCTCGCCAGAAATTTAGAAGGCATTTGACCACAGAGGCAGCATCTGATCCCCCGCCTTACCCATCACCAACAGAAGGCTGTCACCTCACCAGTTACGTAACCATGATGCATTTTAATCTGCAGCAGTCTGATGTATGCGATATATCACAGAATTAAGTAGCAGGTGTCAGTGTTTGCTCACCAGGCTCTCTAGAAGGTACTCAAGGGTTCCAGGACTCAACAAACCAATGCTGGCCGGACCTACAAAATAAAAAATGTTAAGACAAAGTACATTATAAACGTTTGTGTTACAGAAGAAGAATAATAATAGCTTCTTCTGTAACTGCTTCCGTATTATAAGTATATTCTTGGACGGAGCTAAGCAAGTTTAATCTGACGTTTAAGTATATCACCAACCACACTCTGGTTAAGAAATTAAATAATAAAATTAGTGAATTTTTTAACACAAGAGACTTATAATTAATTGATTGCAACCAGCTTGAGTTTATAGCAAGCAAATAATATATCTATGGGAGGAGTCAAACTATTGACATAAGCATTAAAAACCAAATCAACTGTGTAAATGTGGACTGTACCAGCCAGTTTCTCTGCTAGGCATCCCAGGACAGCTGTGGTGTTTCTGTGTTTAGCAGGGTTGAGAGCGTCTTGTCGCGCAACAGCTGAACTTAGACTCAACATGTCGGAGAGTTTCTGGAGAGCATCCTGGAGAGAGATGACGTGAAACAGTTACTGCACTGACGGTCGTGGACGCGCACGGTTTTTAAGAGGGGTGAATAGCTGGGACATTTCAAAATCCATGCATGACTCTGATGGAAAATGCAGTAAGCAAAGTAATAAAAATCAAGTGCACCTGCAGTCAGGAGTATTAACAATGCAGTGTATTAGTTTTATATGTGTTTGCTCTTGCACATTTTTTTTTTTGGCTCCAGCACATTTTTGCTGAATGCTGGGCACAGAGTTCATTCTGTTCAGAGTGTCGCGGTATGTTCTCTGTCCTCGTGTTACTTTGGTCAGGGAAGCAGGGGGTCCTAACCAGATTTTATTTGTTCAAAGCAGAAGAGGTGAAACGGGGAGAGGAGGAGCAAAGCAGAGGCCAACTGAAAACAGTACAGGAGAACGCTGAAGTGAATGAAGTATGATTTTCCAAATCTAAACTGCTGCTTTTGCTATTTTTCCATCCCTGCAAGTGCACATTCTGAATTGTGTTGAAGTGGCTTAAAAAAAACGCGCAAGAGTAGACTCAGCAGCCACTTAAATGTGAATTTATAGCTCTGAAGCACAAACATTACAAAGTACGGATAAAGAAGAAGGTTTTCTGATTTGAGCAAAATACAAGGACCAGGGCAGATTAGACCTATTACATTCTTGCTCAAGGGACGGACTAGTACCTTGGTGGGGAGAGGACACTCATCCAGTAGAAGGGTGATCACTGCAGGGCCAAGTGGATCGTCCAGTGGAATCACTCGTATTAGAGACTGAACGACCTCCAGCCAGCCATCGTCTAAAAGAAAACAGAGGAATCAGGAATCAACTGGCAAAATTCATGTGACCTACCACACTGCTGTCCTAATAATAAATACAGTTTTATACTTAAGTGGATTATGAAATTGGAACTTCCCTATATGTGTTTTCTCCCGAATAACACATGAAGATGTCTTACGCTGCATTCGGAAGAACAAGCTACAATTCATTTTAAATGGAAGCCGGTGATATGAAGCGGCAAACAGGTGCCTGATGGTACGTGACGCACTAGACACCAAAGCTGATCTGGCTTCAACTTTTTTTCGAGGCGCCGCTGACGAGGTGTTGCGTCAGTGAATCATATGCGTTTGTTTCACTAGTTTACTTTGAAACAGATGAAGTTGTGAGTAACATCAACGAGTGCTTACGGCAACACGTCAAGGGAAACTCGGTAAAAGTGCAGCTGACCACGTTCAGCATCTTTTTCTGCTTCTCGGCACAGTTGTTCCTACACTATGATACAATACTTGTAGATCATATTTAAGTTTTCTTTAAAAGCACTGAACATCTAAAAACGTTTCTGTGTGTTGCTTATGATCTTAACGCAAAAGCAAAAAAAACTGCCATCATGGTTGAAACCAGATAACTCATAGATAACTGAGCTTTGCTGACTACCTTTTCAGATTATGAGTATCAGATGAAGACTAAATACCAAAACATGCATTTCCTGTCCATTAGGCGTCTCTGTAAGAAAGCCTCTCTGGCGCTATCACTTCTGGAAGCCAAGTGTCTTATGAATAATGTATCGTTGTAGCACATGTCAAACAGAAATTGACTGGCTGGCTGTCTGGCTTGCTGCTTGGCTGCCTTCAGGGTTCAGCATGTGCAAGCAAATCCCGAGCTTGGCCGCCGTCGAGCCACACAACACCGTCCGCGCCATATGTGCACAACGCGAGGCCAAAACACACAAACTCAAAGGCTACCGACATACGCACGTCCACACAAACACTCCCCCGTGCACATCAATCGCATTATGCAGGAGGATGCACACAAAAGACATAAAGCTGAATAAGAATCAGACCTGTCGGTTACTGTTGAACTAAGAATACAGAAACACTGGCATTTCTTCCACGTGCTGCACAAACTCGCACAGAAGTGTACTTAAACCATTAGAAAAAAAAATGATAATCACAAGACAAGGGCGCAACAAACAACACATGATGCCTGTGGTGTAAGTCGTGACCATGTCCCTTCTCCAAGTGATGTAACAGCTCCCCCCAGGGTGGGCCAAGACTGCAGAAATGCTAACACTACTAAAGCAGGACTGTAAGCAGCAGACAGGTGGTGTTGCACAGACACCCTCCTCCTCTGTTCAGTGAAGGCATCCAGTTTGTCATCCAGCAACAAGACAAAGCTCAAGAGAAACTAATCATGAGCATATCATCTGTATCTTGATGACTGGGATAAGTCAAAATGGGATTGGACGAGCCGCAACAAGCTCACTGCCGCCCCGTCACCTAACTCTGCCTCGTCTCTGGCAAACCCGGCATAAGTCATAGATAGCCGCAGTAACGTTAGCAAGGCAATTTGGAGAAGAAAGAGATCTCACTCAGCAGAACTGCTTCCCTTAAACTAGGCTGCACCACGAATGCCGCCACGCCGCCCATCACCGCCTGCCACATTTGCATACTGACACCAGAGAGCGGGGGTGAATGCGAGGACGCATCGAAGTGAAAAATGGGGTGGGGAAGACTTAAGAGCATGACTGGTGTCAGTGGGGTGTCAATGTTAAAATGTCCGCTGCTTATAATGCGTCTGTAATATCACTTCCTCAGCAGTTCTCAATAACAGCTCACAAGTTCCCACAAGGGTACTGCACTCGGGAGAGACTAGTTTAAATTCCTGGAACTCCTCACCGGTCCGCACAATTAATGAATCCCCTTGGTAATTTGTGAAACTTTAACATTTATTTTAAAACTACAGTTGGCTTCTTTTGGAGCGTCAAGAAATGCCACCTCTTCATATTCTGTATTCTGCCAAATGTTACAGCCTCTGATGCTCCAGTTTTAACCACATATAAAAAACACACATCACATTGCTTTGGGCACTGGATTTTTTTTTTAAGGGCGTCTTGCCAAAAGTGTTGTTTTATTTGTTGATGAATGCTGTGGTTGGTGTGTGAAAATGTGCTCTCGAATATTTTCTTACCCGTCTCTGCCATCTCATGCAAAGTGATCATGGAGTAAGGGGGCTCTTGGTCACTGAAAAACAAAGCACATTTTGCAATGAATATGAATATATGACGATGGATGATGAGTGTTTTTCAATATTACGAAGCCGCGAGCATTTATTTCTGTGCATGTTTCACGCTAATGGTGGTGTTTTAAGACCCCGTGATCTCTGCATCTGGAGTAAAAACAAACAAATTATTCACAGCTTTGTGGGTTTCTGCGATTACAGTAATGGACATGGATAGTCATGTTACTGCATCGAGAGGTTCCGTTGTCATGGATTTGCTTCGGTGGGTGTTGCTGCTGATAACGCCGCTGTTGCCGATGCTCGTCACGGGCCGTCCGAGAAGATCAACGCGGCTTTCTTTCTGACGGCCGTGAAATCAGACAGCCTCAGTGCTCAGATTTCCAAGCAAAACCAAGTAATAGTGTAACTGAATTCTTCTCGTAAAGTTCAGTGTACACATTGTGAGAAAGGTATCAAAAAAAAGGACTGTTAAAGCTAAACTGTACGCTAAAAAAGTTGTTTTCCTGCAGTATTGTGCAACCACGGTTAGATTCTAATATTTGTCTCTCAAAGGTGAAACAGAGTCAATAACACATGAAAATCTAATGTTGCAGAGTAGAAGTATTACATTCATTTTATTCTTTTCCTGTATGGCAGATTCTCTCTCTTAGTTCACCTGAATTAATATGTCATTTTTATTTAGAAGTTTTTTTTCACACAGATGAATGGACTGAAGAATGGGATAAACTAAAGGATTATCTTATCGTATGGTTATTCATTAACAAAGCAGTGCCGTTCTTTTCAGACTCTTGTTGCTTTAATAAAGAATCTGTCATACTAAAAAGGTAGATTACAGGTGGCCCGTGTGGTAAAGCTTTGTTGGAATAAATGTCAAGATTTCAGCTACAGAACAAACGTCTCGATCAGACAGATTATGCTGAAAAAGAGGAAATCTTCTATGAAAGGAACGGCAGGGCTCGACGAAAGTTGCCCTCTTTCTTTCAACTACGAGGTAGGATGTATAAACACAGAAAATGGACTTTAAATGTCAGCGATGAAAGGCTCTAACAGTTTAGAAAGGGACACAGGCTAAAACTGGACTGCACAAAGGGCCGGTTACGTGGATACGGTAGATGCTACACAGGGATGTGACAAAGGCCCTGGTGGGCATAAATGAATCATTGCTGAAGATGATATAATAGAGCTGCTCGGAAAACTCAATTTTCTGACTGTCCACCATCGAAAAAGAAACACATCAATTTTCTGGCAATGAAGACGCGGAAGCTTTTTAAATAAAACACAACTCAAACGTCAGGCGTACGACTAGGCTGCTGCCGTCACAACAACAACGAGACTAAAAAAAAAACCTGACGAACATGACTGACTACACTAACTCACATGGATCAGCGCTCATGGGGCAGTTTATTAGATACACTAATGAAAACAAATGGCTTCTAATATAACAAATCTAAATCTTAGCATCACAAAAGTTATGGTATTCAGCAGCTGTTTAAAGTAACCGAGACAGCTGTTGTTTAATTGTTTTCATTTAGGAGGCTGTGGTTTGCAGCACTGCTGAACTGTATTGTGTTGTACTGATATATGTTTATATTATTTTGAAAACCTCATATTAGTCAGTGGGCTAGGCCAAATAACAGAACCACTGTTTCAACATAAACTGACAGTCATGAAGGCAGATTAAGTGAGAGCTTATCAGATTAGATTACATTCTGTTTCACTAGCATACCCAATATTTTGTCAAGGAAGTGTATTTTTATGGTCATGTTTACATTTGTGTTAGCTGGAAAACACCAAGTCACTCTCTCCCTGTTTGTTCTCAATGCCAGCCAAACTCAACAAACTCGGAACCTGCAGGTAACTGACTAAGTAAACATATCTGTAACTCGGAGCAGCAGCTGCATGTTACAACACTAGCCTTCATTTATGGTGAAGAATCCTGGCTTCCTGGGAGAATTCCCCAGTTACACTTCATAAAACCACAACAAACCATTTTAGCTACACTACGAAGGCTGTAAGGCTGCTACGTAGGAAGTGTGAAAATACAGCGCCTAGGTGTTGATCTAAAGTAAAAGTATCAAAGACTGACGAGGTGATAAAATAAGATAATGAGAGGGGTGCCACACAGTGAAGTTTGATAGCTTTTGCATTATTAACCAGGCGAGTGGGTGTAATTTCCCCGAAGCGCAGCATGGAGTGACACCGAAAGAACTTGTAACAAACAGCACTATTAAATCTGCAAGTCATTAAAGTGAAAATTGTGCAAACCTCTCTGACTCTAGCATCCATTTTGATCCTTGAATTATTAATAATACTACTAGACTTACTTGTCTACTAGTGTCCTGATGACGGCCAATGTGTCCAGCACCAGGCCATCCACGTTCTGCTTCTTCCGTCTGGGCTCGTGAGGCCCTCGCCCCCGGCGTGGCGGCCTGACTGGGTCCCTTGGCCGACTGCTTCGAGCCTCTCCGGGATCAACACTGACGCCTGTACCGTGATCCACCCGCCTAGGTTGTCCTCGAGCCGCCCTCGTCGACCCATGATGATGATCCTCCAAGTCACTATCCTCTCGGCACACGCAGCTGTTACCCATGGTTCCAGTGCCGGAGACGACTCTCGCAAGGGTCTCCCAGAATGGAAGAAGGGAGTTTGAGGAGGAGAGGAAGAGCAGAACCTGGGCAAGGCTCCTGCAGGCACAGAAAGTGATCCAGGCGGCTACTATCATATCATTTGGAGACTTTGGTTTTGGGAGATTCTTGTCCCTGTGGGCTGGGTGGGGTCAGAGTAACTTATCATGCTGTTGCCAAGCAGAGTTTGTTTGGGGGTGTAATATACGAAGGTTTAAAGGGACCGGAAGAGGTTGTCAGGTTTTGCAGTGTGAAAAGCTGTGAACATCATATGACGCCCAAGGCTCAGGTCCAGATCTCATCCAGGACTCCCACAGCTGTGAAAGCAACACAAACAGAACAGAAAATGTGAAACGATTACTCCCGAGACTCTGAGAGCTGTAAACGACACCAGACCTTACTGTGTCAGTAGTAAATCTTTAAACTTGGTAACCTCATACCCAGTTAGATAATTGTAAACCGATTTCGAAAATAAAACTGACGAAAACTACAAAGATAATGACCATAAGCCATTTAGCTGTCCAGCTCACAGAAACTGCAGCTTTTAACCGTTTCAGTTTAAAGTTGAACGGTTTAAGCGACCAGTCACTGTATAAATATGAAATTCTTCATAAAACAAATAAACAATAATAACACGTTTCATTACTGTTGACAAACAAGAAGCTTTCAGTTAGCTGGCTAGCAAGCTAGCCTCCCACTAAACAAGCACTGTAACGTAATAAATTACAAATGAAAACCAAGTTTGACAAACTTGCACGTCTCCTTCTGCTATTAAGTTACATTGGCTCAATAGTGATGTGAAGACACACTTACGTTATTACAGCTCGGAAAACGACAGCACTCAAAAGCAGACCACAGTAGTTAAAAAAGCAGAGCGCTAACTAGCTAGCTAGCTGCGCTGTGTGGTAGCTAGCTTGTTAGCTGCTAGCCTAGACAGCCGGACACTCCTGTGATTCTTCTGTCAGACCACACAACTTAGCCAACGTGAGTGGCAACGAACTAAGCGTGGTACTTAACCCCAGATAAGGTAAAGGGGCATATTAAACGACGCGTCTATATCCGGCGACACACCTTTGATGTAGACAGCACATTCTCGGCTAACACCGCGCATACATTTCTAACGACGCTATAACACCGCTAGCTGCCTGCTAAGTTCCGTAGCGTTGGCAGCTAAACGGTTGGTCATCATCAGCTGTGGATGCGGAGGCGCGGCCGAAGGAGGAGGGAGGAGGAGGAGGAGGTTTTCTGTTGAATCCAACGTCAACAACACACGGAAAGACCGCAGTTTCCTCAATAAACAAACACCTATTTCTCTTATTCTTTCATTATAGCTGTTTTATTGTATTCGCTTTCGTTGTAGCTGATTTATTCTGTAGACTACTGAGTCTGCTAACAAACCACAGGTGTTTTATTTTTTACACTTCACTGAATAACCCATAAGGAAGTGAAATGTTTTCATTTATTTCACGAGAAAGGCAAAAAACAAATGCATTATGGTCATAAAGTTTAATAAACTTCATTTGACTCCACTGCAAACACATCAATTGTAAATATTAGCAAAAATCAAGTGAAAGCAGAAAAGCAACTAAATGCCAAGGCCAAACTTTTCCACAGAGGTCAAAAGATTAAATAAATGCACATGTTTTTTCCATTTAAAGTTTGAAAATCCACCTATAAAAGAAGATTCACATTCATACCTAAATATGCATTGGTCAAAAAGAAGGAATACAACTCAGAATCAGTTTAAAGGTGCCCAAATGGGACACATTTATTGACGTTAGTACACTAACTAATAGTTCTTGATCGGAGAAAAATACAGCAGAGAGGAACTGAAGCTGGGCAAGATGACGAGCTGCAGCAGTGTCCAGATTCATAATCCAGGCGATATTAAAGCCAGTCCTCCTTTGTGCAATCCATCACATATTGTTTGACATGTCTCTGACACTTTCTCAATAATCAGAGCAAACCCACAAAACAAACTATGAGAACACCCAGATTATGCATTGTCGCAGGACCAGAGATCTTTTACTGGGTCACGTATGCATTTAGATGGTTAGACTGTGTCCCTGTTTCGGTCCAGGGATGTATTAAAGGAGTTGTCACGATACATCCCGCTAATTCTCAGGGTTTCTGAGAATTTCTGTGATTTAGGGTGGAACGTGCACGGTGCGGTTTCCAAGGTCGGAGGAAGGCGGCCGTAGTCGCTGGACGTCGTCCTGAAGAGGATGTTCTGGGACCTTGTCCTCGTCGCTGACACCCCACCTTTGACTGCTGGATTCACCATGCAGGAGAACACTGGGTTTCCAGGGTTGACACATGGTGGTGTGTTTTGTGCCTGCTGCTCTTGGGAGGAAGACATAATTGCAGATGCTGTAAAAAGAATAAGATATCTTAATTTACAGATTCAAAATCAGTACAAGATTTCCCAAATTTGAAGGCAATGGCAAAATGGAAGGCAGCTTGTCTGGTTGATAATGCAAATGCCAAATTAAAGCATTTACACAGACATTATTGTGCACAGCTGTCTTTGGATACAGTTCCCCATGGAATCTAAATGTAGACTTTCTTAAAGTTTGTATTTCTACCTCGGTTATTTATTGGGTTTTAAAAATATACATAGCTTTGCTACCTCAGCGTCACAGATCTCCACAGATAAAACTTGAATGTAAGTCAGTTAAATCAAGCAACTAATGTAAAATCAGAGCGTTAAATCTCCGAATTTATTGTTTCATTGACTAAAAATATACGAATGAGTTGCTGTAGTTACCTTCCAGTTGCAAGAAATCAACGAAACAAACCTCGCTGTCTTTGTCGGCCTGTGTTTAGAAAAAGAAGAATGGAGACGCGTCTGGTTACCACGGAAACCATGAAACATTAACATCGGTGGGATGGAAACAGTTGTTTGACAAAATAATCTCGCACAACCGTTTTCCACGACACATCGTTGATTTTATCTGGAGATTAACTTCGCTCTGTTGACGCAGAGTTAATATTTTACTTAAAAAAAATGGTGGAATGTGTTAAAACAGCACTGGCTGTTTCAGAAAGCGGTATTTTCCTCCCGCACGCGAAGGCATCATTGCCTACCTCATCACCAAGCGTCACCTGTTACGTACAATTGTCGCGTCTGCTCTTGTCAAACGGCTAACAGGGAAAAACATCTCTTCTCAAACTGCTCTCAAACGTTGGCAGCGTTTATTATTACTACTCTGTTATATAAAAAATATTTATTAAGAGGCTAGGCGATCTATTTGTTAAGCTAGCAGTGGTTTTTGGCTAGTTGGTAACGCGTTCTGCTGCGACTAGCTTCAGATCTGAGCAGCTTGGCTCGGATTCCCTGCTCAGAGGATGGACAGTGAAATTCAGCGAGATGGGAGAGTCCTGGATCTCACAGATGATGCCTGGAGGGAAGACAGACTGCCATATGAGGATGTCACCATCCCTCTGGTACATGTTATAATTAATGTTAGCATTAGCATCGGCAAACCTCTAATGGATTGTGTTAAAGTGCTGGAATTTCAGTGACATGTAGTGTTTACTGACTATATGTAGAACCTCATTTGAAATGTTAATGTTGAAATAAATACAGTCAGAGCAGTAGACATAATGGGTATTAGTTTGGCATAACTGGCTTTAACATCACTGTATATTAGACGAATAACATCTTTAGGGATGCACATTAGAAAGCAAATTATGTGGCACATCTGGTGAATTACAGTGGGTTTGAGCTGTATTCTCTGGAAATGTGAGGCTCATAAACTGTCAAAATACTAGTGACCATAACATTTTGGATTTGCAAAATATATTTGAGGACTGTGACATGACATACTTTTCTAACCTCTACTGGGCGTATGCATATTACCTTTCACCTCCAAACACGCTACTTCTTAGATTTGTTTTCTGTATGCCTGTTAGTTGTGTCAGTGATAAACAATCATTAAAGTCTTACTACAGCTGTGGCAACTCCTTTGTGGTGCAAAAAGAATAAAAATGCAGGATAAAAGATAATCAGATGAATGAATGAACATGTAAGCAGCATGAGACATTGTTCCACAGTCAATTGCAGAGTTTCAGCAGGGTAATAATTATTGCAATTAGCCGTGATATTAACCACGTGCTTTTACCTAAACACCTAATTGAATATTGTCCTGTTTATTAAGGTTAAGACTCATAATTCTGCTCCTCTTTTTCATGGCATCTCGTCGTCATCTGTTATGTTTCAGAGCGAGCTGCCTGAGGCTGAGCAGGACAACGGAGGATCCACGGAGTCTGTGAAAGAGCAAGAGATGAAGTGGACGGACCTCGCCCTGCAGAGCCTGCACGAAAACACACCGAGCACTGGCAGCTGAAAGACTAATCAGGAGCCGGACTGTGAACATGAAATACACAAATGCACTGGCGCTGAATTCAGACACATATA
>JASGAT010352566.1:1328-15088 GCA_030220025.1 Chelon auratus | reverse complement strand
TGGATGCACAGTATTTCACTCTTTAACTTATTTAATCATTGTATTATAGTTGCTTCCTCCATACATTGTTGATAGAAGGGCAAGGGTAGTGGAAGACGGGACTTAGGGTTTGAGAACTTCAGCAAGCCTGCATTTAAATGGTGCGGTGTTTACTGTGTTCGTGAGTAAAAACAATGTGAACAGCGACATCTTGTGGTAGTCACGACACTCTGACTGGACATTTTCGGAGACGTCTTAATAATGTAATTTAGTCATTCAGCATTTTCTTCATAATCTTATATTTAAATATCGGACAACATTCATATTCCAAACGGCCTCGTGCTTTTTGTATGTCTTTGCAAGTTAAGCGCTGTTGCCTAGCAGCGGTGTTCTCACGATTTACGGCTATAACACCACGTATTTACAATCAAAGTTAAACATCCATTATTTTGCGCACACAACCTCGGACGAGTTCCATTTGAGGGCAGATAAAAAAAAAAGTAAGTAGATGGATAATGTGTTAAAGTACTGCAAGTAAAAGCTCCTGCACCATCACAGAGAAACGGCTCTTGGCAATATTTAAAAGAGAAGTTCATTAATGAAGAGTTACGGTAATCTAATGGGAATGGTCTATACTGATACTAAGTTAATAGTTACGAATCTACGTAGCCTAATATTCTTGTAGCCTTTCACCAAGTAGCTACTCATAAAACAATGAAAGTTCAATGCTTTTAAAATTTGTCGTTCTCACTATATCACCATAGATGGTAATCATTTACCACTACATTTACCACCGCATTTAAAGAGCTTACAGGAAAGTCAACGGCAAAGAAAAACAACTGAATGAGAGAATGAACACTTTCCCGTGACTGTAAATAGGACTGGTAGCTACACAAGATAAATGTGGTCAGAAACACAGCGTCTAGCAGCAGCAGCAGCAGCAGCAGTCTGCTATTCCTGGACTTCAGAGGTTTTCAGTGACACGGAGGAGTGAGGGCGAGCAGAGCGCTCGAGCACAACTCCAATTCGTCTTATTTCCCGCGTTATAAATATTAAAAGTGGACACATCTCACACAGGGGTAAGTAGACTCCTCCTCTTCTGTTGTTGACTAGTTATTACAAGCTGTTGATTGTTTGGAGTCTCATCGATAAGAAACATACTCTAGTTATACTAACTCCAGCAGTGGAATCAATCCGACTTCCTGTAAAAACCTTCAGAATAAAACCGTGTCCTTTAATGCAGAGTCAGTGTACACAAAATACAAACAAGAAATATAAGCATTAAATTAATTTACAGTTGAAGAAAGTTCAATGTTAGTTTTAAAAGCAAAAGACAGCACAAACTGCTAACCTGAGCACCTTTTTTCTTCTTTTTTTTAAGCATTTAAATTTAATTATGTTAGCAAGAACTTATGTAGTGCTGATTACATGTTGGACTTTTATTTTGAAATACCGGTAATACTGGGTATGTTTCCATTTATTTAGTGTCAGGTGACTTCATCGCCTTGATCAATACCTTTTGATACTTCTAATAATAACATTTTAAAGCCACACTATGATCAGATCACCTTGCAGTGAGAGCAGTCTGTGCTTTCTGTTTCTAATTACTTAACTGTCTTAATAATTCCTCTTGCCAGATGTGAATGACCATGCATGAACTTAAATGGCCAGGTGTTCATGTTTACAGCAGTGGCTCCCGCACTGCAGAGGATCATGCCATGTCAGGAGGCATTCAGTTGCAGCTGGGCGAGGGTCAAGAGCTATTTACGTTGACATGCCATTCATCTAGCTAAAAATAAACATACACGGCGTGTTTTAAAATGTCATAGCAAACAGCCTACTGCAATCAGTAGCTAAAGGCAAAAACTATCTGCTACAGACAAAGCCCTTGACCTCTTGAAACCCACACATGATTAAACGCCTCAGTCAGTTTGTGTAACCCGGCTAACAGTGTTTTTGTTATAGATTCCTCCCTGAGTGCTGCTCTCAGCTTGGCCCATCTTCAACTGTGCTTGAACTCATCAGAGTCCAGTTAAACATGTCGTCATCCTACGCTGCTGCTATATCAGCCCTACTTTCATCTAGCTCTTCTAATCCACCCGAGAAACCCAGCCCACAACCCTCCCCAGTCACATCAGGGAGTCCTAAACCCAGCGAACACCCCAACCCCCCTCCAGCTGTACAGAATCGCTCTCATTCACCGGAGCTGCAGGGATCTTACGAAGAGCAACAAGAGAATCCTGCAGACTATGGCATAGGTAGGCAAAATCCAACACTAAAACCTCTAACAATGGCTGAGATCTTCATGCTTAAGTCTGCTGCTTTCTTTTGCAATGCAGGTGGTTACTATCCTGTGGAAATTGGAGAAATATTTGTTGATCGTTATCAAGTGGTTAAAAAGTTGGGATGGGGTCACTTCTCCACTGTGTGGCTCTGCTGGGACATAGTGTAAGTACTGGTCTGACCTTCTGGATTTATTTTACGTAACAACCTAATATAGTGTAAACTTCTATAGTAAAATCATAGTCATAACTCATTGCCATAATTGTTTGCATGCAGGAAGAGGCATTTTGTGGCTCTGAAGGTGGTGAAGAGTGCTCAAACGTTCACAGAGACGGCACTGGATGAGATCAAACTTCTGAAATGTGTCAGTGTGAACATGTGGATTTACTATTTTTTACTATCCGCTTAACAGATTTTGGTCATTTTTGAGTGCTTATATGATGGGATATTGATAAGTTTGTGGCCTAAGGTAGAATTGATGACACAAGATGTGCATTTCAACTCTTAGTTGAAGAGTTATTATGCAGAAATATACTTGAAGTTAATTGTTGTTGTATTTCTCTTTTGGGTAATTGGAGTTGAAAGTCAGCTCTGTCTGACAAAATGTGCACTGGCCTTTCTGCAGTCACCTGTTACCTCTGTCTCATGTGCTTATCACCTGAAGAGGTCCACAAAGACATGGAGCAACACTAGGGGAAGGTGACCCATATCTGTAACAAGTTTTATAAAAATTAACTCATTATATCCCGGGCCACAAAATTGTCAATCACACCCTGTACAATATAGCAGTACACCAACAAGCATTTGTAGAGCGTGTGTGTAATGGTTGTGTGAAATGGAAATTTTAGCCCATCATTTTTTATTGATACTAATGACTGAATCATTTTAATGCAAACACCTATATAACTTGATTATCAAATCACAAAATGACCATGTTAGGAAGCCATGTGTCCTCATCAATTATAACATTTTATTTTTTGCTGATAATAATATGACCCTCAGGTGAGGGACAGTGACCCCCAAGATTGTAAACGTGAGAGAATTGTGCATCTCATTGATGACTTCAGGATCTCTGGAGCTAACGGAGAGCGTATCCTTTACAGTGACGTTCCATTTTAATCACATACTGTGTTTTGTGCCACAGTGTTGTGACCTTTTTTTTTTTTTGGCCTTCTTCAAATACACAATAAACTTTAATTGATCTCCAGGAAGATGTTTATTCCTTAATTCTTACCCAGATGTGTGCATGGTTCTGGAGGTTCTGGGCCACCAGCTGCTGAGGTGGATCGTCAAGTCCAACTACACTGGCCTTCCTCTGGCCTGCGTTAAGAGCATCCTCAGACAGGTGTTGTATTCCATCTTATTAAATCCCCCCCGCCCCCCGTTTTTGTCTATTGACCGAGATCTGTCTGTTTTTTTGGCTCTTCATGGACGCGATGTGCCGACGCTGACTCAGTTTCCATTCCTTACCACAGATCCTACAAGGTTTAGATTACTTGCACACTAAATGCAAGATTATCCACACAGACATCAAACCAGAAAACATCCTCCTGAGAGTAGACGAGGTTTATATTCAAAAGCTTGCATCCAGCACCAAGCTGTGGCAGCTGCCTGTGTCTTCTGCTTTCACCAGTTCACCAGGTAAGTGCTGTGTTTGCTAGTGATTTTACTGATGTGTATAAGGCAACTTTATATTATAGTGTTATAGTGTTATATATGTGTTTGTGTTTAAGTGCAAGAAAAATGTTATTTGCTGTTTTATTTTCATTCCTTTGCACATTCGGTGTCTCTTTTCGGTGCTTTCACTCGCTGCCAGTGAACAGTGGATCCAGAGAAAAACAGGTGTGCAACCTGAAATACAGTCCCAAGTTATGCATTTTAACTTTGCTGTAATTGTATTATGAATGCTGTGTTTGTTCTGTTTCCTAAGAGCTTTTCCAACTTACTGGGTAAGCTGACTGGGGCTTTTCACACTCTTGGACAATGGGTAAGATGGATGTTTTGTTTTCCTTTTACATGAACACATTAAACAGAGGCTGCTGCAAGAAATACTGCATCAGACAGGGGCTATATTTTTCATGTTAGCATGGTCCTCTTTACTACACTATAACGTTGAATGTGTTCTTGCCACATGTTTGTGTAGGATGACACAACTGCATATTCTGATGCCTTTCCAGCACCTGCTGCTCTGTTGTCACTATAGCTTGTTGTTAGCAACCTGTTCCACTATAGCATACAGACTAACCAAGAGTCACTAACACAATCACGAGATAAAAACACAAGTAATACTAAAAGATTGTTTGTTATTTCTCACATACAAGAATAAGGAATTCAGACATCTTCAAATACTGCACACTCTGCATTACAATTTGCATGATTTGCTGCACTTTCACAAGTTAAAGATGTTTTTGTGTGCCATTCTCGCATGGTTTCCCCATAACTGTCCACGCACTGCAGTCTAACAAGGTCTCCAGGAGTCCGATGAAGAGGCTGACTGGGAAAGCCAGAAGTCGACAAGGACAGGAGAGTACAGCTGACCACAAACGAGACCAACCACACGTATCGCTGTCTGATGCCACTGCTACTTCCAGCGCCCAGAGTGCCAGTTATTTCTCTAAGCTCACCTCTTTTAACCTGAAGTTAAGGAGACAGACTCTGCTGTTTGAAGACGTACCGGACTCGGCTCCACAAAGCCACAGACACTCTGTTTGCTCGTGGACAGATCTCAGCACAGACGCTCCTGACTCTGGCTCCAGATCAGTGTTATTACATCAGACTGCAGACAGAGGGCTTCCTCCAGCCTCACCATTATCTCCTCGAGGTCAGTCTCAGGAAATGTGTGCTGTTTTCAGCTATAATGCCAGCAGTCTCTGTGGGAATGTTATGTTTACAGCTCGGAACAAATCTGTATTTTGGCCTGCGTATTTACATGAGATAATTACCTAGATTATCAGTATGCCAAGTGTTTATCCGAGTCTTTTTAGCTGACAATGTGTTTTAGGTATTAGTGACTCAGATGTACTGCTGGATCTACTGAAGCCTCAGAATGCTGACAAAATCCTCATCAAGATTGCCGACCTGGGCAACGCCTGCTGGGTGGTGAGTCATTATTTAACCTGACAAATAATCAGCTAACAGGAAGTGCATACATTTTTTGTGGCTCAATAATTATCAAATAATACATCACTTTCTTTAATACTACAACTTCCAGCTGGCTTCTGAGCTTTGGTTTCCTCTTCAGACAGTTACATCACTTAAATTTACGATGCTGTCAAACTTTACGAATTGTGTGGAGCTGATATTTGCAGATGTCGTCATAAATTCAGCTGCAACTGCTCAGTGTTCTGTTCTCTGAATCCACTGGGATGCTGGCTCTGCTCACTTTTAGCAAACAAACACGGAAAAACTGCTTTAAAAAACAGCATTAAATCAGTCAAATTGATTATTTTCAATTTGATTATTTTCTGAAATCTAAAAAAAAAGGGCACAGCAAAAATGAAAAGAAAAGAAAATGTGTTTCAGGGGAAGTGTTTGGAGCTTATCCTGAATTTTAGTTCTATTTCAAAGAGATTGTTTATAAAATTTTAACACAACTTGCAACAGGTGCACAGGATAATAGCCATGTTTACAGTGCCCTCCAGTGACAAACACAGCTACCATATGTTGCAGTGACACAAGACTGTGTGGTCTGTTTGAGATGTAGCTTGAGAGAGACACATGGTATAATCTGCTGTACCCACTGGTGGTTGCTATGCTTTACTTGGAAGATTCAGAATTATGGGGCAAAGATGTTATTTTGTCTGAAGGCAGTTTTCATTTGTAAAAAAATTTAGCCACAGTAGCAGCTTGGCTATAGGGATGCAGCTATACTTAGTTTAAGTGCAAATGTTAGCTTCCTAATATGCTATACTCAGCTGGTGCAAATAACATTAGCATGTAGCTGAAAGCACTGGCCTTAAAAAGGCTGAGTGAGGAGTAAGGGCATGTTTGAGCGATGATTTAGGAGGGGAGGTGTGAGGTGTCACAACTAGTTCTGCTAGTATAAAACTGTGTGCCTGTGTAACTGTGATTAAGACAGTATCACATATAGTCACATGCATGTTGTGTAAGAAGTCTTTCATGTGATTATTTCATGGATAAACTTAAATATGTTTGTTGTCAGCACAAACACTTTACTGAAGACATCCAGACGTGTCAGTATCGCTCTGTAGAGGTGCTGATTGGTGCTGACTACGACACACCGGCTGACATCTGGAGCACTGCCTGCATGGTAAGTTGAGAGTCTGCATTTTTCAATAAATTTTGTATGATGCATATTTGTTCAGAAAGTAGTATGCTCACTTCTTATTTTTACCCCTTTGTTTGTGCTGCAGGCTTTTGAGTTGGCCACAGGTGACTACTTGTTTGACCCCCAGTCGGGAGCCAAATTCTCCCGCGAGGAAGGTTTGTGATGTTCACAACAACCACTTTGTCTCAATTTAAATGAATGTCTTATAGTACAGTATGTACTCTCATGTCCACTCAGATCACATTGCTCACATTATTGAGCTGCTGGGACCTCTTCCATCACAGTTTGCCCTGTCAGGGAGATATTCCAAACGATACTTCAACCGTAAAGGTAAAGACCTGTAGTGAATGAGTTTATTAAAAACCAGAAAGGCTGTTTGCTTTTAGTTTATTGTTGTTGTATACTCTTATCATAAAAGACGCCTCAGTCAGCTGTTGGTTGGTAGAGGAAGTGTTTGACAAGTTGCCTACAATATATTAAGTTTTTGATTCATCTGTAGCAATGATGGGATAATTACCTTATTATTAATCCATAAAGGCAACCTGGTGTATTAGTCTACTTTCGACTTTCTCCAGGACAATTGCGGCACATCTCAAAACTGAAACCTTGGAGCTTGTTGGAGATACTACTGGATAAGTATGAGTGGCCACAGGAGGAAGCCGCCCAGTTCAGTTCTTTTCTCTCAACAATGTTGGAGCTGCTCCCGGAGAAAAGAGCCACAGCTGCAGAGTGTCTGAAACACCCCTGGATCGCCTCCTAGACACACTCTGTGTTATTCAGAGACCAGTGGACTTTTCCTGTCACATGGGACTTGGGTTAGCTGTGGGAGATGACTGGTGCTGGCATCATGAGCACAGCTCTCATTAATATTTATTAGCCCCACCAGCAGCCTTTTCCCACTTGGGCTGTTTGGTCTTTCATTATTTTAACTGGTGTTTAAACCATGCAATGACCAAAGAGCAGTTTTGTCTTACAGAAAAAAGTGCTTTTAAAAAAGATATTGAGTTTCAATAAACTGGCATAAGAGTCGTTTTAATCATATTGATACCAAATGTCTTTTACATATGTTTCTCACTCAAAATGTAATCAAAAGGGAAAGAGAAATAATAAATAATAGTGGTTGCGACAGCACTCTGATGAAACTCTAATAAATCATTAAATGCTATTAAATTAGTTTTTGCAGTCACTGAGTGTGTGTGTGGGGGGTGTGTGTGTGCGTGTGTGTGTGTGTTGACTGTTACGTCTGCTGTACATTCCTTTCATGCTCACGTTCAGCACAACGCTGAGCTGGGGGATGGAAGGAAGAGAGGGGAGGAGTTAGTCTCATGGAAACACAGGCGTGTGTCCGACTGTTAGAAAACTCACACGTTTTCCTCGAGCCACGAGGTGAGAAGAAGACAGAGCGCACTGCCTGCATATACATGTAAGTCTTATTTTCATATAGATTTTCAGCAGAGACCCCTTACAAATGCATGCAGTTTTTGTTTTTTGCTTCTAAGAAGACTTCCTGTTCCTGTGTTGCTAAAGAGTGGCAACGACCCAGTTGGGTTTTAATTCCTGTTCTGGACTGTGGTGCATGACCTTGCAAAAGAACAAAGAGTGCATTCAGTTGCAAACACACTAGTGATTTTGAAGTCATGGATTTTATGAATGTTTAACAGTCTCATTGTCCTTTCTGTTCTTTTATTTGTGTACCTTTTATGATTGTCTTTGCTATAGAGTGAATGCAGATAGACTGTATACACAACATGCAACAGTTATGTCTATACTCTGAACAAATGTCAAAGTGTGTGTTCACGTAGCCATGCCTATGCTGTTCTGTATTTCAGTTTTGTAAGCAATGGTTGTATGTTAAAAAGAAGGCAAAGTAAAGGTTAAAGTCCCAAGGCTCTTACCTTTTGTGACACAGCTCTTAACCCCAAAGCAGTTGCCATGCAACTCAAACTCCAAATCAAAAGGAATTACCTCAACAACCACTGGTCTTTCACAGTTGCATTTTCAGTGCCAGGTAGAGTTGTTTCCAACCATGCTCTTCACTGCTTTCCAACAGAAGGAGCTCTTGTTTGGGATTCTGGCTGTGCTTTTCTCTTTTTTTTTCTCTATCCTTCCCCATTCCATTTATTCTTCACATATTTAAGTAGACAATTTGTCGCTGAGAGTGGGAAAGCTGCACATAAAGCACTGCGTGATGTGTTTACCAGTGTTTATTGCCGCTGATATGAACTAATATCCTGCTGTGATATGATCATATTGACTTGTGTGAGGGTGTATCGCTTAGACACAGCAGCAGCAGCTGATGGAGAAGATAGTAGCAACAGTAACAGTACCGTACACAGCATAGTAAATACCCATCTCATTAGCACAACACAAAGGGAGAGGTAGGGTGAGGGGAGTCATGAGAGCTTTTATTCATCACATGCAGATGTGTTGTTATTGCACTGTGTCTGTGCTTCATTAACAGACACAGGCTTGCTTTACAATGCAACACTACGCTGTAACCATGCTGAATTGATGATTAAGCTCTTTGTCTCGCAGGATGTGGCCGACTCTTCTTTACAGTTGCGCCGGCGGGGCAGCTCTTTTGTATGCTCTGTACAGATGGGTGATTCCCACTGTTGTGCAGTATCACGCAGGACTGGCGCTGATTTGGCATATTGCAATTGTGGAGCGAATGTTGGACACACTGACCCAGTCCACACGTCCTCAGGTGAGCCTTCAACAAACACTCACTTATCACAAGTTCAGCCACAACAACTAGGCTGGTGTGATGTAGTCCTGCAAGCACAGGAGACTGAGAGATGAATAATCATGATCTCAAGATTCAAGCTGACAAAAAATTGTTCCCTGACTCATGCCATTATTGCAGGTCAAATGGAGGTCAGCAATAGATTTATCATGAAACAGCTGACCTGTAAAAGGTGTAGTTTATACCATTTACACTACAATGGCTGTGCTCTATCTTGGTGTCTCACCACCCTGCTATTATGCATACTGGCTCACTATAATAGGGTTATTATCAGCAGTGTTGGGCACGTTACTTTTAAAAAGCAAGTAACTGAGTTAGTAACTGAATTACTCCAGTCTTTTGAACGGCTCATTTGAGTGAACGATAAGACTTGGTTTGCAGTTGCAAGTCGTTCGTTTGCGAGCCGTTCTCATATGCAAATTGCCTACGCTTTCTTCACGTGTACACGCTGCCTTCACATGAAAGAATAATGACATGTCCGAGTTTGAGTTGTCCACAGCAAGCTCCATTCACGTGAACTCAGCTATATATGCTCAGCTATTGCTAACTAATGGGGCTGAGGAGTGTGAGTGCTGTCTGAGTCCGACTGACAGGAGATTGGACCAGAGCCAGATTTTCCGCTTTATCAGAGAGGAGGAGGAAATATTTGCAAAGGGAAAAAAAAAAACAGAAAATGAGCCAGAGTCAAAGGAAAGATAGCGGAAACGTAGCAGCATTTGGTTCTTGTGTGGGATATTTTTTACAGTAAAGTTGTTTTTCCATGGAAGTTATCTGTAGCCTGCATAATGTGCCACAATGTTTTTTAAGTGAGGGAAAATTCAAAATAGTGATTGTCACTGTCATTGTCAAAGCATGGGGATATAGCACCACCTTGTGAAATGTTTGCTACCTACCAGCGATCGTTTCCTTGATAAAAATTAGTTACCCCTGGTTAACTTCTGTAAAATAAATGACTGTAGCAACGAGCCAGTCCTTTGAACGGCTCTTTGAAAGGAGCGGCTCCTCAATATCCGGCTCCCTTCAAAGTGCAATAAATCCCATCTCTATGCTGTATGCGTAAATCGCACGTTGCCTGACAGCTGTCGTAAAACTATTTTTTCTTTTTTTCTGAATTGGGGTGACTGTCATTATTTCCCTTTAGATTGAACGAAACTCAGGTCTACGCTCACAGTTAGAAAAATTATGTGTTCAGTTCACAGTTCACAAAAATATGAACGTGTTCAATGAATGTCATATGAAATATGTTTCTGTTGTGCATGGTGTTTCTATCTGTTTATCTGTTTGACAGAGAACTCAGAGAGCAGATATAAAGACTGAAAGTTGTTGGTTTGAACCCCTGGTATAATTTGAAAATGTTTTAAACGTAACATGAATCATCCATAATATTTAGTTATTTCTGAGGCTCTGCACACCCACACGAGTTTCAGCTATGCCTTAGCTAAGGCAGAGTTTGAAAGTATGTTGTGTGTCTGCTGAAGAGAAACAGGAAGTCAGCCTCTTGAGAAGGTGCAGTCTATACAGAACACAGAAGTAGTTAATGAGCTAATGAGAAACAGCTGCTCAGGAAGGTAGCAGCTCACAGTGCTGATCAGCTGATGAGAAGCAGGTGTGCAGGAGCAGGACACACGCTGAGGTTAGATTAATACAAAGAATAATTCTGCATTCAGGGCTCCCTGTGTCTGCGTGGGTTCTCTCTGGGTACTCCAGCTTCCTCCCACTGTCCAAAGACATGCTCATTTGGTTAACTGGTGATTCTTAATTGGGCATAGGTATGAATGTGAGTGTGAATGGTTGTCTGCCTCTCTGTGTTAGGCCTGCGATGGACTGGAGACCTGTCCAGCTGGGATAGGCTCCAGCATGAATAATGCTGCATGCAAATGATGTTGTGTTCATGTGTAAACTCCATACAGCCTCCTCCTGTGGTATTCACAACCTCATAAGGAAAATATTTGTTTAGGAGTTCAAGGGTGGTGTATACTTCACACTTTCCAGAAGGAATATAATTTATGTTATATTATACACTATGGGGCGGCCCAGTGGTGAGGTGGTTAGCACTGATGCCTCACTGTGAGAAGGTCCCGGGTTTGAATCTATGGGCAGACTGGGCCTTTCTGTGTGGAGCTTGCACGTTCTCCCTGTAAGGTTAATTGGTGATTCTAAATTGGCTATAGGTGTGAGTGTGAATGGTTGTCTGTCTCTCTGTGTTAGTCCTGCAATAGACTGTCCAGGGTGTTCCCCTTTTGTCAAAGGTGATTGTGCATGTCAATAAAAACCAGGGATTTGCTAGATACAAAACTAGAAATAAGTACAGTACAGTACAGATACAGCTACACACTGGACTCACAATTAAAAGATGGAATACACATGTGACATTGTCTTGTTTACGCAACATATACATACATACATACATACACATATGAATGAAGGACGATGAACAACACGATATCCATATGTGCCATAACAAGGCAAAATAAACTGGAGAGGGGGAAACAACAAACCAAAATGCTCTGTGCCAGTGCAAATATTAAATTACTGGTTCATTTTAATAACATGTCGATGGTGGAAACCTTTCTTTTGCCTTTTAGACGATAAATGGTTCTGCTTTTGTCTTTCCGTTCCCCTCCAGCGGATCTTAGGTGCAGTAAAGAAAAACGCCACTAGAGGAGACCCTCGCAGCGTGGTCAAAGCCATCGATCAGTTCTGCCGGCAGAAGGAGTGGGCCATGAATGTGGGGGATGAGAAAGGTACTGATTCCTCTTTATGTGACTCTGTGTGTTCATGAGTAAAACCATTGCCTCAGTTGACTTGACTTAATATATTTTTGTCCCTTCATTTCGCCACAGGCTGTATCCTTGACTCAGTGGTGTCTGAGGTAAACCCAGCCACGGTGTTGGAGCTGGGAACCTACTGTGGCTACTCCACGGTGCGGATCGCCAGCCTCCTTCCACCTCATGCCAAACTCATCACTCTTGAATTTAACCCAGAAGTTGCTGCAATCGCTCGTCAGGTCATTGCTTGGGCAGGAGTAGAAAACAAGGTAAACCCAAATGTCTGAGAGAAACTGATTTTCACAGTGTGTCTAGTCCACATGAAGACATGTTTCTTCTTCTTAGGTCCAGTTAGTCGAAGGGGCATCTGGTGACTTGATCCCCAAAATGAAGGAGCAGTATGGGGTGCAAACATTTGATTTGGTGTTCTTGGATCACTGGAAAGATCGCTACCTCCCTGACACAAAGCTGATGGAGGCAAGTTTGTTGCACTCCTTTTATATAAATGAAGCTCTTTTTCTTTCTCTGCTATCACACTCACTTTGCTGTTGTTGTTTTTTTTTAATCAGGAGTGTGGCCTCCTGAGAAAAGGCAGCATCTTGTTGGCAGATAATGTCATCTGTCCTGGGACCCCTGAATACCTTGAGTACATTCGTAACAGTCCACGATATAAAAGCCAGTACTTCAAATCTCACCTGGAGTACACCAAAGTGGAGGACGGCTTGGAGAAATCTGTCTTCTTAGGGTAGTTTTGAACAGAAAGTGTCATGTTTTACACAGGTACTAGTAAACATCAGACCTTCATTGTCTTGAGTTCACAGAGGAGACTTCTACTGTGTTGATTTGAAATAATGGCATGAGAGGAAAATCTGTGTTGTCTGCTTTATACCGTTTTTCTTTATCTGTATTTTAACAGTGTTATCAGAATAAAAACTCTAAATACTGGATTGCATTATTTCTACCGCACTTTAACATCCATATTTCATTCCTCATCTGGTGTTGGTCAGTATACATAGTTCATTTTTCCCATTTCACTTGACATTGATCCTCTTGAATTCATATGTTATGCATCAGCTGTATTTCACTCACTACTTTCAGTTAATCCTCTTGTGCTGGTAAAAATACAAAAATACAGCACTTCACATGACTTGGGTATATAATGCTGCAGAATGTTTACGATAACCAAATAAGCCAGAACTGTACAATAACAGGACAAAGCTAAAAGACATGTGAATGATCTACTGCTCCACCATGTCTCCAACATGACTGATTCATTGATAAAAAAAAAAAAAATTACTTGTAGATTGCCCTGTTCTCCATACATGCAACCATTCATCATCATAAATATCCTCACCTAATTCTCTTCACCAGATTTAATTTCTAACAAATACTTGATGCACTCTTTAAAGGTGTACTGTATATGCTGACACAATGCACGGCAGTAGTGATACTGCTGTACATTTGAGCTTCTAATTGACAGATGAGCTGCAAACTGATCTGGGGGCTGCTCTCCCCAGAGCATCAACCCAAATCAATAATAAATCTAATCCAGCTGCATCCTGTGGTTCTGTGGTGCGGAAACCTATTTTGTGCTCTGATCTTCTCTACCACTGTGTCAGCGTTGACAGGTGTGTGAAAGCAAGTGTGTGTGTGTGTGTGTGTGTGTGTGTGTGTGTGTGTGTGTGTGTGTGTGTGT
>JASGAT010352562.1:0-11623 GCA_030220025.1 Chelon auratus | reverse complement strand
TAAAGCCACCGAGACATGACATGAATTGATTTGATCTGATATCTCAGCCACTACAGTGTGTGTGTGTGAACATACCCAAACAGGTAACACAACCTGAAGTCGATATCTGGTCAAATAACTGAGCAGTCATTCCAAACAAAAGAAAAGAAAGAAATCCATTAATCGCTAAGCCATTTGTGAAGCATAAATGCCAACCTGTAGCTGGTTCCACCTTTTCCAATGAAATTATTTGCTGCCAGGTTTGGTCAATCCCTTTCACATTTGAGACACAGCGGATATTAAATTATCGATTACCGCAGCTTTAGAGATTAAACCATCTTTCTTATTGGGAAAATAACCTTTAGTTTTGAAACACTTTTCTTCCTTCCAAGGCAAAATGATTAATTTAGATGAACCTGATTTCCTACAAATCAGACATGGACATCACTAACGCTGAAAACTTTATCTGATGAATCAGGCAAAAGCAGTGGATTCGATATGTACAGTATATACTATATAAGAATGCATATTCATAAAAAGGTCCAGAGGTTTATACTGGCAATGGGTGTTTTAATAATGGCTGCATTCCACTTAGGACCGGTCCTGCTTTTGTGCATTGTGGTTCACCATTATTATCTTACTGGGACACTGCAACCGAGCTCCTCAATACTCCTGAGGTTTTCTGACGATATCTGAGGTGAGCTAACAGGCTCATCAGTTTTCCCTCATACTGTGTATACACTTACTGTATTCCTCTTGTCTAATATCCTCTGCCTCTTTGTCTTGTCCTAACATTTAGTTATATTGTTGCTCCCATGCTGCCCTTGTTTCCCTCATCTTTTTCCACCTTCACATAACTGCAATACCGACTCATGGCATTCTAGTGAGCTCGAGCTCCACGGTGGACACTTTCTACCTGCTGTTTCACGGAAATTACCTTTTAGGAGATGAACGCCTCCTGCCTTCAAAGTGCTTAAAGCCCTTGAAAACACATATTTCTACATTAAATATGTGTTATAAAACTTTCAAACATCCACAAGGTCTGCAACTAACCATCTTTTTCTATTATTGTGATTAAAGACATTTCAATAATACTGTCTGTATCTTTTTAAAATGTAGTGAATGAAGATAGGGCATCTATGCAAACCTTTGTATTGCAACTCAGGAAACTGGAAATTCAGCAAGTTCTTATTTCTATCATTCACTAATCTATTTTTAATTTAATCAGCTTGGAAATACTATTTTCATACTATAATCTATATTTCTAATAGCAACTAAACGTACAATTTCTTATGACCCTTGCTTCGCATGTCATCCGCTAACACTGACAGAGGAACGGTCCAAATCCAACTACACCCAAAGCCCTGCGGTAATA
This sequence comes from Chelon auratus, assembly GCA_030220025.1. Taxonomy (NCBI): domain Eukaryota; kingdom Metazoa; phylum Chordata; class Actinopteri; order Mugiliformes; family Mugilidae; genus Chelon; species Chelon auratus. Next base: position 10,269 of record JASGAT010352562.1, on the reverse strand, counting down.
AAGAGGAGGCTTCAAATCGACAATTTGCTGATGAATTTCATTGTCAAGTACTATTTAATGCTATTGATGGTGCTGAGTTGCTGCATGTTTTTATACAGGCTATACATATCTGCAACCAGTCGGTGTCAACTTGACTTTCATCACATAACGGTTGACTTTAAACAGTTTTAAAAAGTCATGCAATCCCTAGTGTGTGTGCATTACATGTCAAAAGTCTGGCAACCTGAAGACAGATTCGTGCCAAGAGCTAAAAGCGTCTATAAGGTATGCAGCTTCCAGAAATCCAACAGATTAAAGTCTAAATCTGAGTCATCGATTAAGCACGGCTCAGAATATACAACCTGCGTTACATAATTATTGTTTAATTAACTTTATCAGCTGAAAATAAACCTCCAACCTTGTCTTAGCCAATACCAGCATTAGCATTTATACAAGACAGTTATGAGCAATTAAATAGTGCCGGGAGCATCTCAAGGACATGGATGCCTACAGAGCACACCTTGACATTTTCAGTGTTAGCTTGCTGAATCAGTGCCAGTTAGATTGTTCTTCACTCTGGCAGAAATTGAGGGGTTTTTTTTGGGAGGAGAGTCATCTGAAGTTATATCTTGTTAGCAATATAAGCGAAGCCACGCTACAACAGCTTTTCCTCTCGATGGTCCGAGTTCCTCATTGAGTCGGATGGCAGACAATGAGTCGAATTCCAATAGGCAGTAGCTGGTGCGGAATTAGCATGGAAAGCAGGGCGGCCTTCATTAGGGGCCTTGTGGTTTGTCTGGGCTGATAAGGGCCCAGCCGGGAAGGAGGCGAGCGACACATCGATCCTACACAATGAGCACTGTGTGACACGCCGGAGCCCCAGCGTAGATTAAGACTTAATGAAAACCAAATCAGACGAGGAAGCAGGAGAGAGGGAGAGACAGGGACGGAGACGGAGACAGAGGAGAAGAGATAACACGGGAAGGATGGGGAGGGCAGTCAGACGGGGAGTCCCAACTGAACGAGGGACAAAGTTAGATGGGATAAGCGGAACCTTGGGGCTTGTGCGCGCAAGATAGGGTGTGTGTTTATGTGTGTGTGTGAGTGAGGAATGGGGTTATGAGAATGAAAAGGAGAGAGTTACATAGTGTAATAGTAAAATGAAGTTAAGCAAAGAGGGCAGAGGCCTTCTTTAGGACAGCTTTTCCCAGAGTTGATGGAGAATGAGCTTTAAAGGAACAGTTCTACAGTTTTCATAAATAATCTTGTTTTCTTGTGCTTGTTTCGTCGTTACACCGTAGAAATAATTCAGTATTTTGAGAAATATGCTTCTGTCTTCATGGCTAATTCTCTCACATTATACACCAACCAGACATATTATTACGACCACAGTTTTGAGTGTTGTTAGTCGGGGCCTTTTGGTCCTATGGGTTGAGGGGATTAGGCTTGTTCATGGTTTTTTTTGTCGTTCTCAAACCGCTTTTTGTGTGTGTGCCTGTGTCAGGGAGTGTCATTTCTATGGGGTGGGGGTGTCTGGTCCGGTCTAGGTGGGTGCTACATGTCTAAGTAACATCCACACGAATGGCAGGTCCAAAAGTTCCCAGTGGAACAGTGTATTGTCACAAGATCAACGTCATTATTTACATGGTTTTAATGTTTTGGCTGATTAGTGTGTACGGCTAAATATTAAAAATATATAAAAAAAATTTTTTAGTTAAGTTAGATGGAGTGAAGACATGTCTTGACAAACAACTCTTTTGGTGAATATTCCTTTAAAGCATTATTAATGGGTTACAAGTACTTACTAACATAGAGGACAAAAGCTCTTTTTAACATTTAATGTCCAATTGGATGCTTTGCAAATGAAAAAGTCAGAGACTTAAGAGTACTGGAGTGAACATGTACCTCATATGCTGAGCAAGCGGACAATGTCACCTTTTAATGGCCTGCAGGGCTAAACTGTGCCCACATGAAGCGCCAACACGACCCAAATACGAGCACTGCCAAGGTGGGATATAACGAGATGTGAGGCATAGGGGAGATAGGGGGCGATGAAGAGGGCCCCTTGTTAACATACGTCTATATGTGATACACACATACAGACATAAGAATAGGATTAAACTAAACTGTGTGTCCCAGCATCGTCTTCCCTTCTACTCACATCTCTTGTGGTTCCATGCACAAAAACTGCTGCGTCCAAAACTCTCTACCAGAGAAAGAAACATCAGCATCTGGTAATCTGTGCAAAATGTTCTGAGCATTTCTTTATTTTCCTGACAAATAATACAGGTGTATCCTTTCCCTTGGTACCGTGACATTTCGCCACGCCGTATTCGACAAGGAGAGGTGCACAAAGCCTCGGAGAAGATGAGAGGAGCTGATTGGGATCTCTCCTTGTTTAATGAGGTGGCAACCACACAGTGAAGGATGAGTGTGTTCTCATCAGCAGTATAATTCAGATTTGGGCCTGTTTAGATGGAGGTCACTGGGCTTTTAATAATGGGCTACATGGTCCGCTGGCTTTGGCGTGTGTGCGCGCTTGGTGGGCGGACAGGAGATGTGTGTTTTTCTGTGTGTGGGAGCACACAGACACAGGGACCGGCGCTTTATATGTCAGCTGATAAATATATTTAGTGCCATCACGCTCACTCGTCACCCCGTGTTCTTGGAAAATGTGTCTTAAAACAAGAACGCACATTGCCAGACAAATCACAAGGCCGAGTTCCACTGATAAATCACAGATAAAGAAAGAAAGAACAAGGTTTGGTGTGTAAGTGTGGAAGGAATCTGCTTGTGTGTGCATGTTTACTGCCCGAAAATACTGCTTAGGTGTGCAAATTGGCATGTGTTCCATGCTGTCTGTACAGTATGTGTGTATGTGTGTATCTGATGACAGTTGCTGTGCTACTTTTCCCTCAGTTAAGACAAAGCTGGAGCCACGGCCGCATGCTATGCCCTTGCATTGCTTCACTGCGTACACACTCGCGCTCGCACGGGGGATAATCAGCCATTTCCCCTACCTCAGCATGACACTGTGTGTACGTGCACACTCGCTCCGTGTGTTTAAATGGCATCCCCCCTCCACGCGACAGATGGGCTCCCACAGTAGCAGTTCACATGGGGGTGGCAGAAAGTCACTTTTGGATGCGATAACCTTCACACCTCCCAAGAATTTTTTGGGATTGTGGCAGTGGGGGTGGTGGTGGTGGTAGTAGTGGGGAGGGGGGTTCCTGTTGAACTGGACCGACTCAAGATCTGCGCGTGAGTGAGAAGACGACCAAACTGAGCCAAATAAGCCCGTGGCGAGCCAAAGCTTCAGACCAAAAAGCCTGTGCATAGAATTAGGTTTTAATTTAATGTAAATTGCTCTGCTAAATATGGCTCAGACTCTGCAACCCGCCAGACGTATAAAGTACAGAATTAACAATGAATGTTAATTATGAATTGAATTGTAGATTGCGAAGGAAAGCAAGGAGAAACAGATGGTAGCCACAGAAGGTAAGGACGGGGCAAATGGACACCCTCGTCTGTGCCGTTTCTGCTAGCACTTCTTCTGCTACCAGGCGGTTGTCTTTATCAGACTTTGAGAAAGCCAGATAAAATAAGGGCTCCCGTTTGAGCTGATAACTATTCGACGTGTTGCTCGGGCCGGCTTTGCATTACAAATAAGACAGCAAGCGTTGCCTGTTGACTGACTTTGTAGTACTTAAACAAGCAGCAGGGTTGACGGAGTCTTGAACTCTCTCTGAAGCCCTCCCTATCCAAGACAAAGCTACAAGGCTACCAAACGTGTTTGAGGTTTCTTGAGGATGGTTCATCCTTCATCCAAGAAGCTTCTTCAGTTCTGACTGACTGGTTCAGGGTTTTTATTTTAGGGCATCTGTGTGTACCGCCTCTTTCTCCAGTCAAGTTGCCTGTTTTTAGAATTGTTTTAGATAAACCATGGCCTGGAGGACTGAGAATATTCATGGACAAAATACTCTCTCACCCAGATGCGCTCTAAAAGTAAACTTTATTGCGTGAGAACCCAACCCAAGTTAAAATTTGTCATGGCTCAAACCTCTGTTAGACTCAATTTTCTCAGTCTTAGTCAAATTTCTCTGCGGCAGGGCAAATACAAACTTTTATATTTCAAATAATTTGACTAGACCAGTTGAGAGATTTGACCGGTTCCATGTTATCACAGTGATTTACCAATTGCTGCGTTTGTTCACTCTAGTTTTTCACATTTAGTTTAAATGTCATCAGAGCAGTGACTTACAACCTAATACAACCTTTTCAGTTTTATTTTGTTTTCACCACCACTAAATGAAAAACATAAGTAGCCCAGATGATGAACCTTTTATGGGTCGAGGAACCATATTTGGATACTTCTGTACGCATTTTAAATTGCAGCCCCGTACCTCCTGAGGAGGTTCGAGAAGCGTGTGGTTTTCAAGCAGCCAATCAGAGAAGATCGAGGCAACGCTCTCAGGTCAAATATGGTCTGCGATGTCCACCTCTGCATGGACACCAAGCGTAATGGATAAGGTACCACGAAGAAGTGGCCTAATGTTGTCTAATGTGATAATGTGTGTGTTGACAAGTCATGTTTCAATGGTCTAAAATACTAGCTCACATTTTTTCTGTACCTTAAAGGGGAATTGCCATTTTTTTGCAACCTAGACCTTATTTCTGGCATAAAATACGATTGTATACTCACCCATATAACTTTGGTGTCGTTCGGACAATATTTAGATCCACGTATATCCATATGGTGGGAGTGACTGGGGCACCGCAATGCAGCCTCCAAATAACGCATTATCTGCCACGAAACTCGTTCATTTCACCGCCCCCCATCTCCACTCATAATTTGCTGTGCTATGACTTTTACTGATGAAACAAGTTCATAGGAGTTTAATATCAGATTAACATCCATCAATTATTTTTTTTAAAAAAAGAAGCTAAACTGATCAGCTGCTGTTTTTGCAAAGCAAACAAAAAACAAAGCAATATGTTTTATTCATGTGCACATGCTCATGACATTTTCTTACATCTAAGGGCAGGTCACACTAGTGTTAAGCAACAACGACGACACGAGCGAGTCAGAGCACACGCTGCCTGCATCCCCACCTGGATCACGTGTGCCTGGAACCCACTGTGAGAGGAAGCAAAGCAGCTAGAGGATGTTTATAATGATAATGAAGTGTTGCATAACTGCTGCATGTTTTATAAAGACCTTCTCTCCTGGGTGATGTAGTCCTGTCTCTATCACTTCACTGTGAATTTAAATGTACCCTTCTCCCCCCTCTCCCCGCTTTCTCGTACCGCACTGTCTTTCTTTTTTATTTTTCCCCCTCCTCCACTTTGCTGTCACTCACTGTGGAATTAACTTTCTTATCTCACCATATTCCTGTGTTTGTGTACTGTATCAACAACTCTCTTCCTCGATACACGCTTTACAAGCAAGTGAAGATTTCATGAGAATTCACGTGCGATTCATAAAATGTCCTCACAATACGGCCCATCCTTCTCCGCTTCTGATCTTTTTTCCTTTATCAGCCAGGATTTAACACAACCATTCTCCTTCTCTTTTATCTCTCCTTCTCCATCTCTCACTCGTCCCGATGCTCTGCTCCTCTGCCGTGGTGGAGGAGCAGAAGGAGAGAAGAGGAATGAATCTGGGTCACAGGAGGCCATGCATCTCAACTCCCCACTCTGCCACAATAAAAAGGAAATTGATCTGTGGCTCGCCTGATCTCTTACTCCCTCAGCCTGGACGGACACACACACATGCAGGCACGCGCAGCTGAGTCGGTCCGTGGCAACTGTGTTCATCCGCCTCTTGGATGCATCACCCTTTTTTTTTTTTTTCCCCCCAAAGCAGCAGGTGCACTCGCAGTGAGAGCACAGCATCATGCAGGCACACACTGGGCCTCTTCCCTCAACACCACCACCACTCTGTACACACAACTCTGTGTGTTACTGCATAATTTTGTCACTTCTTAAATTATTTTTTTGAATTTACTAGATAGTTTAAACCACAAGAGTTGCAGTTTGCCTCTCTAGGATTCTCTCACCTAACTGGTCATGCGTCTTTCTCTGCTTCAGCAATTTGCATGTGTGCAAATACAACCAGATAATTCAGATGCAAGTAGAGACAGGTCACTCCGACTTCTGCACTGTCATGGTCATCTTCAATTGAACTCAGTGTTGTGAATAATTTGGGGGGAGTAAAGTCCTTCTTCTGTTAAATCCCAGGAAGATTTGTTCTCTCTGTGTCTGTGTGGGTTCTCTCCGTGACTGATGAGGCACAAGTATAAATGGCTCGCACTGGTGTAGGCTACGTGCGTAGGTCCTGCAGAGGTATATACTCCGCTTTAGCCCTGCGATGGACATGGTCCAGGGCGTACCCCGATCTCTTGCCCAATGAAAGCTGGGATAGGGTTAGGGATCCTCCAGAGGACAAGCAGAGAATGAATGAATGAATGAATGATTTCAATCACGTTGCCAAAGTAGCAGTCATTAAGAATAATATGTATGGAAGAGGTAAACAAACTGTTCAACAAATCCACAGTGACCGTGGGCGTGGGCATAAAGAGGAGCACGGGAGAGAAGACAAAGGGATGGAGAGACCGTCCGCATGCAGCAAAATCTAATCATTTTCACATTACCATGCTTCCTCGACTAGTTGGGCTGATTTGTGAGGAAAAACAGATTATGCTTTTCGATCTCCCCGCTCCACATGTCCCCGGTCAACTTTCACGGGAGCCATTCGTCAGAACGCGTTACCCGATCGTACGCGCTCTCCTTATTGCAAGCAGTTAATTTAGCTGTCGATGGCTAAGACCCAGTCTTCTCGCAGTCGTCAAAATGCAACCATTGGTCACAGAGAACGCTGGTTACGGCTCGCACTGTGAGGTCTGGGGAAATTAAGGCAGTTTGTCAGGATAAATATTTCAGCACAAATGCACAAAATAACAAAAAAGCTTGTATGGGGACATGCTGTGCAGCAAACGGAATGTAGCGGTACTTATGTAGATATGTTTTTCTTTTCTGTTATATCCTTGTTTTGTGACATGCACACACATGTATATATATATATATACACACACACACACACACACAGACAACATGCCTAATTAGCCAAAGGAGGCTTGTGTCAGTCTGTCTGCATGCATGTGTGTCTCTCCCTGCCTCGCCAATGGTTGCTTTAATCAATTAGTACAGTAGTCTAGGGTCAGGCGCTTCCATTTCCGACTGCGAGGTCACTGGCTTTACAGTCTCTCAGAGCTAATGACCATCTCTAAGAACACACTCCGCATTGTGCTCTATCTCACACACACGCACACAAAAACACACAAAATGCAGGGAACCCTTCATCATCAGGACACCTCGGAAGCATATGCAGGAGCACACACACATCGCGGCACTCATTAACCGACACACCGACGCACGGTCTCTTCATCATGGTGACACAAACGGTGGGAAGCAGTCACATACACTCACGCCGGAGTCACGCGCAGAAACAAAAGGGATGCTGCAATACAGTATGAAAAGGCTTCATGTATTTAAAAAAATAAAATAAAAATAAGAATACCAGCAACACTGCGACTCTGTAATACAGAGTAATAGCTGTAGCATTAAAAATAATGCATCTTTTACACTGGCTGAGAATCAGTTAGATAACATGAACTATGTTATTTCCTGCTAAAAGGATGTAAAGAAGTAGCAGCTGTGCTTCAATTTAAAAACGTACAACTACACACGATGCCCTCGCTATGGTACACTTCTGTCCATGCACCTGCTATTTTGAGTGGATAAATGCACTCACACTAAAAAAAAAATAAAAATGTGTTCCATCATGTGTACACCATACCTAGGTACACTTTGAAATTTGCGGAGGCAGCTGATAATTCGGATCGTTGCTGGACGCTGCACAGATTCAATTACATTAAAACAAACAGAGGTGATCTGGTGCACGCTTCACAAACAGTGGCAATGAAGGTTTTGCAGAAGATCGGCAATTACGTCCAACAGAACTGCCCTCTATTCAGTTAACTACGTTTAAAATAGTCAAATATCCAAAGCACGAGGTTCTCAAAATGCCATTTCATGCCTCTTTAAAATGCCACACACTCCCTGTACTCCCTTCCTGGAGATTCCCTTGTGGTGAGCGTGAACATCTGCAAAATTAAAAACTTCTGAAGCAACGTTTGGAAGTAATTTAATTTATATCTTATAGGGGAAAACAGCACAGCATATAGAGAGCTGGGCAATAAAGAAAAACATATAGACTAACAGAGATTGTGTTTCATACATTTCTGTCATCATCGAGCAAGACAAACAGCCCCTTTTATCAGTTTAATCAATCAATGGATCCACTCCCGTCACTGCACCAGTGTTAGATTGATTTTTAGGAAGCAGTGAAGAGAAACCGCGCATGCAAACACACGTACGTGGAGAGAGGGGCACACATTTAGCCGAGCCTATACAAACATCTGTCTCTCACTCCGTCTCCTTACCCCTAAAGGAACGACGCAAGTGCTGCGCTTCCACACACGAGCAGCTTAACCTCCCCTGCACAGTTCTTGCCGTTGATTAAAAAGCATGCACCAGGGAAAGAGGGATGATACAGGGAAGGGTTTAAAATGTAGGAAAAGGGCAGAAAGAGGAATGGAGAGAGAAAAACAACAGCTTCTTGAGGAAGTGTTGCGTCTCGCCAGTCTAAGATGCAGAAGAAAAACTGCTGCCAGGTAGTTAACCTCCCTCCCACATGGTACATATACATCTACACATAAAGCAGAAGGATTAATTTGTCTGAATTAGCCAAGATATCAAAGTTATGTATGTATGCAGGTACACTGATCAGGCGTAACATTATGACCATCTTCCTAATATTATGTAGGTCTCCCTTGTGCCTCCAAAGCAGTTGGGACTCATTAGAGAATGGACATGGGCCTTCTGAGGGTGTCCTGTGGTGTCTGTCTGTGTGACAGATACTTAATCACTTTGGGATTACGTATCTGAATTTGGAGGCCAGGTCATGTTTTTTTGAGTTGTTGCTAAATAATTTTTGTGTGTGTGTCAGGCTGCATCCTGCTGGGGATGGTCTGCTGCCATCAAGGAGTGTCATTGCTATAGGGTGGGGGTGCCTGGTCTGGTCTAGGTGGGTGCTACATGTCTAAGTAACATCCAAATGCCAGGTCCAGAAGTTTCCCAGCAGAACATTGAGTTGTCACAAGATGCTCAATGTTATTTACTTCTCCTGTCAGTGGTTTTAATGTTTTGGCTGATCGGTGCACGTATATGTACGGAGCAAGCTAATGTAACACACACAAACAATGGGACGGAAAGTAGAGCAGGTCATGAGAGGAGGAGTTTTCCCTGAAATACTGACACACGTACAAGGAATGAAATATGCTAGCGATGGCAACACACACAAAGAACCTGTATAATACATATACAATTCAAACGTATCACAAAAAAAAATGTCAGAGCTGTGACTCACAAATGGAAAAATATAGAACATGGTGAAATGAGATGCAATCCCCGCTACTGTATGTGCAAGAACACGCACAAAATGACCTACATGTATAGCCTGCTTGTCCCGGAAAACAAACACAATCACATCTTCGGGTACTTACACAAAACACACATCCGCACGCTACAAGTTCTCTAAACCACAATGCCGTCATCCTTTTATGGATTTAGGGGGTGGCAATTAAATGAAACATGAGTGCAAGCACATGATTAAAGATTTATCTGCCCGAGGTCCCCGCAGCCCCTTCCATTTTCACCCACACACGCTGGAATACGTGCACAATACGCACACACCTTCTAGTACTGTGACCATCTGGGGATGCAGGAAGGAAAGCATTGATCTCATTAAAAAACTCAGACTTTACACATTGCCCCCCAACCCCCTTCCCCTAAAACACACACATAAATTACACACATATTTGCATGTTGGTGTAGTTTACTACTTAGTTTACTAAGTGAAGTATAAATGTGCCATCCATTGAAATCAATTAGCCGGGGGTTGCTAACTTTGAACACATCTCCATGGATCCTCTGGAGACCTGGTGCTAATGTGATAAATTAAGGTCAACACCGTAGAGTTAAACTCGCACCCGCACACATGCACACCACGTATGTCACTATTGCTTTTCACATTAGCAACTTATAGATCTCAGCCGCTTGTGCATTATTTACCTCTAGTAAACATTACACGGCGGCTGCAGTTGTTCCTACGTGAAACAGAAAGATTGCAAATATAAAACTGGCGCGTTAACGGTGCGTTTTTTTTTT
>JASGAT010352550.1:0-14449 GCA_030220025.1 Chelon auratus | reverse complement strand
GAGATGACAACCACCTAATTCCATAGTTTTGAAGTCAATCTGATAAGGTTTAATACCTTCTTTATAAACTCAAAAAACGCTTGTTTTAGTCCAATTTTCACTGGTTTAATCAAAATAGCAGACTTCCTGTTGGGTTTAGAATACGGCTCCAAAAGACTTTTTTGTGCGTCCTGGGATGTTACATATATGTGACATATTTCCAGATTTTTAGACGCAACGGGCTTCAGGGGCTGGTCCATAGATGGCGCTATAGAGCCATTTTGCCACGCCCGTGCTTGTGGCCCATATACACTTACAATTTTCGGGCAAACGGATCTTCCTACAAATTTTCAGGACTTTTCGTGCAATTTTGAAGCCGTGAGAATTTTTGAAAGACGCAGAAAAGAATAATAATAATAAGAAGAAACAGTACGAAAACAATAGGGTCCTTGCAACTCCGTTGCATGGCCCCGTTGGGCCCCTGCACTTCGTTGCTCGGGCCCTAATAATAATCTGAGACAACACAACACAACATAGGGACAGAACGCAACTAAAAAACAAGTGTGATTTCAGAGAGTAGTATGTCTTTTTCACAGGAAGAGCATTTCAACACCAACGAAGAGGATGATGAAAAATATTCATCAATAAAAGGTTACTAAAACAAAAATGGATGTCAAAACAAACACTGTTCAGCACAGACTTGTTGTGGCTAAAACAGTGAAAATAACTACGTACCTGCTCATCTGTCTTGAGGTCTCCAAACTCTTCCAGAAAGGCGCTTTCTGAAGGGAACTGCAGCGGCTCCAGGAAGTTCAACAGACTGAACAACTCCTCGACCGAGTTCTGCAGAGGGGTTCCTGTCAGCAGAACCTTGTGTTCCTGTAAGAATATGGACGGAAACGTCTTTTAAAAACATGGAAAAAAAAAAAACACGGACAATCTTCAACATTTATTCAAACTGAGCTAACCTTTAGGTTCATTAAAAAGAAGACACTAAGTCTAACATACACATGCTGACACTGCACGTTTCATTCACCAAACACAACGGCAAACAGACTGACCAGGTTCATGAGTTTGAGTCCTTCCAGCAGTTTGCAGTTTCTGTTCTTCAGTCGGTGGGCTTCATCGATCACCACGCAGCGCCAGTGCAGCTTCTTCAGCTCCGGACAGTCAGCCATGATCATCTCAAAAGTGGTGATAAGCCCTTGAAACTTCAGCACACCAGGGATAGTGTTACCCTGTGAAAGAGGGAAAGGGTGGTTACCTTTAACATATCAGCAGAATATCACAATCAGAGCGCTCTGATGTGTGTCCTAGTCTCCTCTATCCATCTCTGTTCAACCCAAAACTATAATCATTAAAATCACACTCAGGGATAGATATTGTAGCATTTTTGCTATCTCTTTTAACATTCAAGATTCCAATTAAACAAAACACCCCCCCAAAATTGTAAAACTGCTCAACTTTTGAATTTCTTGGGCACAACCAAAACTAATATCTGCGAGGAGTTAATTTAAAAGTCGAATACTAATGATAACCTTATTCTGTATTCATTCAACACAGGATCCACAGCAACGAGTACCACGTTACAACACTGAATATTTATATCAAGTAGTCAGAAAGAGAGGAAAAGGTCATTCTAAATGGCTATGCAGCCAAAACTGTGGACTATGAGCCTTCCTAGCATGCCCATCACTATGCCAGCCAGCGATGTGAGGTCTATTGTGAAAAATAAAAAAATAAAAGAGAGATAAATTACTAATGGCCCCGTCCCCCTGAGAAAGGTCCCTCTGGACCTAGGATGGATGCAGAAGATGGAAAGACAATGAGGTTTTGAAAAAAAGAATATTCAGCAAAATCCCAGATCAGTTTTTCAAGATGAGCTCATCTGAAATTCAAATAAAGCCTGGAACCCTATATGGTAAAAATCGGCACCTGCCACATTTATTACTGAATATTGAAATTGAAAAGGTCATTAGGTTTCTCTTTAAAACTTGCCACAACTGACTGAGCGATCAATGGCGTCTGTGCTGATAAAAATAAAAATAAATCAAACATTACCTGCGCGTCTCTGTAGAACATCTCATACTGCAGGATCATCTGCCGGCTGATCTGTGAGCCGTGGTACACAATAACGTTCATGTGAGTCCATGTGCGAAACTCCCTCTCCCAGTTGGTGATGGTGGACAGCGGGGCGATGATGAGGAAGGGCCCGCGAATCCCCATGCTGAAGATCTCATACAGGAAGGTGATGGACTGGATGGTCTTCCCCAGCCCCATTTCATCTGCCAGTATACAGTTTTTCCTGAAAAACAAAGACAGTGTGAGAGACCATGATACATCAGCCTACATGCTTTATGCGTAACCTACCAACCGGGCTCCTTCAAAAAACTGTGTGCCAGTGCAGCTAGAAGAACTGATGCTGTTTTGAACGCAAAGGGAGGTCACACCAAGTATGGATTTGATTTAGAGTTCTCTTCTGTTCATCCACTGCGGTCTGTTAATTAATGGGAATAAACTATTAACGCTTCCATTTTTTAAAGCATTCTTAGTTCACAGCAACCCACCCCACCCACACACACTGTGTGTGTATATATGTATATGTATATAAAATAATGAGAGACCGGGTTGGCTTTAGTCTAGGTCTGTCAGGATAAAGGTTTAGATTGTTAAAAGGTGCTTGACTAGTTCATTTCATTATGAAAAAAAATCATAAAAGGTGCACATAGCTGTAGTAGGTGTGTACTTGTGTGTTTGATGTCCATATGAACACTTGAGAAATGTCAAGTGCTGACTGAGTCATCTCTATTTGTCCACCTTCAACCTATTTAACGCCTGCAAATTAGTCTCAATGTTGCCAAAAACACCGTGTCGGCGGTTTTTGTGTTTCAAGGTCCGCACTTGCGTAACTCCGCGAGAGTCAGTGCCGACCTCTGTGCAGATGTCAGCTTGCAGCGTAAAATACAAGCGTGTGCAATGTATGGATGCACCATAATACCCCTTACTATAGTAACTGTAGACGTGCATGCATAGTCCAGGTCCAAATCCACAGAGTGCTGGTGAATTATCAAACACTTACTCAGAGGTAAACAGTCATGATGTATTTCTTTTAGATTTTTTGGAATTATTTTCATCTTGATTGTTGGTTTAACTTATCTGTGTTATTTAGCTTTCGTTCAGTTTAGTTTATTTCTGCTTATATGTGCCAGATCTTTACTGACCTGTGAATTTGGTTGAACCTCACTGATATCAATCGATAAACACCTCTCCATTGTTACTTATGATCCACTAGAAGTGTGGGGCAGTGTCTTTATTAGCAGAATGTTATTTCTATATTTTTGTCTTTATATAATGCAAAATGCAACCATTTAGTTTGGTGCTGTAGAACATTACCGCTGAGAAGCAATCAAAAAAAGGTTTTCTCTGATTCCCTGCTTTGTTTTCGCGAACGCCGCTCCCTCTCTTCATTCAGGCTATCAAGCCCGGATGACCTTTAAACCTCAATCAGTGAAATTGCTTTGTCTTGTTGGGGTGCGTATGTCTTTTCACCTGTTATACCAGTTGAACAGCAGCCAGTTCATTCCCTCTAACTGGTACTCTCTGAGCTGGTTTCCATTCCGGTAATCTCTGGACTGCTCCAACTTTTGCCATTTTTCTGGAGGAGGACGTTCCTGTGATAAACAAAGACATACAAAGTATAAATATATTGTTCTGTAGTTCAGTAATTACCAAACAAAATGTGACACTGCTTCATCTATTGGATTAAAGCGATTTGTTTTTCCATTTGTGATATGGACTAACAAGAAAGTAAGTAGTGCAACAGACTGATGCTGCCATACCATAATAAGTGATAATATCAGAAATTAATAATGGCAAAAAAGCAACTATAATGTACACTTGTATACCTGAGAAGTTGAAAAAAGAAAATTGCTGCTATTCAGGCAGCACTTTTGTATTAACAATCCTGCAAATGTACTGTTAGTCCGCTCAGATGACAGATGACACATATTAAATGTTTCTTGTCTGGGTTTTGCAGTTGCAACCACACTGCGCGGTGAAGCACAGACGAAGATTGAAGGTTTCTAGAATAGGGGATGTCTGACTAAAATTTTATGGTGAGGGTTTCCAAAATTTCCATTTTATGTTTAAAAACAAGCACAAAGCCTGATGGAGCTTGAGGAGAAAGAAAGCCACCCAGCACTGATTGTGTTTCTACTTATTAGCACCAGAGAAGAAAGCAAGGCTGAGGTGGTGTGGTTGTAGAGACGAGGGCTGAAAAGGTTGTCTGTTCTGCAGAAAGGCTTGGCGACGAAACATAAAGCCGTAACCGTGTTGTGTGGTTGAACCTTTTCTATGATCTTCAAACCCACATGAAACACAAAATGCAAATGTGTTTTCTCGCTCTTTTATCTGAACTGCCACCAACATCTCCAAATCTTGTCAGAAAATCTCAGCTAGAAATACAAAAAAAAAAACAAAAAACAAGCTCATCGGAGACTGTAACTGCTATTGAGAATCACGACGACGTGTCCCAAACCAGAGCCAGTCCAACGGCCACAAGACTGAACATGACGGGATGACAGTCAGTGCAAAGTGGCGAGGGCAACAAAAACAAGCATTCAGTAAAAACCTAAACTGGCTAATATGGTGACAGACTCAATAATGAAACTTACAGAAACAAGCCTTGTTATTTATTTTTTTTATTTGTTATTTTTATTATTATTTGAAACGGAAACTGGTGATGTCTACCTTGTAATTGATTGTGGTGAGGCCTCTGCTCACTGCCTTCATATGCTGGACAGCGAGTATTATGGGGCTCTGAGATTCATCACAAACGGTGGATCTCACCACTGTGTCTTGTATTCAAAAGTAAACTGGTCTGCTTTATGTAGTCATTGGTTTTTATTTACAAATCCATTCTTTGCATGATTCCGAAGTATTTATCTTCTCTGTTAAGCTTGAAATGTGGGAAACACAGTCATCGCTGTAAGAACATGCTGTTCTTAAGTTGTGGTTCTTGAGGTACAAACTGAACTGGGAAAGACAGCTTTTAGGTTTTCTTCTCATGTTGCATGAAACAACATCAAACTTCAAAACTTAGTATCCCTGAGTGAGTTTAAAGAGATGATGAAATCCGTTTGAGTCCCTTTTGTCTGTGTGCCAGTGTTTAACCCGAGTATTTCTACATTATGCAGCTCTGAGATTTTATTATTTATTACGTTTATATGTTAATTCTTGTTGAGACTGTGTTGCTGCCACTATTGGCCAGGTCTCCCTTGTAAAAAGAGAGATTTGACTTCAATGGGACAAACCTGGTTAAAAAAAAAATCAAGTTAAACGTAACAGTAACAAGCTATATCTGCTATAGCAGCTTGATGTTAAATTATTGCATTTCTTGGTTACATTTCAAATATTTAAAAATATTTCTACATAGTGCCACAAAGGTTCCTTGTGCTGTGTTCTTTTCCAACCTTTCCGATATGTCTCCTTACAAAAACCGTGTCTGTTGTACATTCACTCATCTGCGTCAAAGCGTTCAAATTGCACTGTCTTCTCTGTCTGCTCATCACCCTCCACTGTGGGGTTTACTCACCATGTGTCGGAGGTCTGGCGGCAGTTTCTGGATCTCCTCAAACTCTTTGATCTTCTCTGGGTCCAGGTCCTCTTGTAGCTCCCATGTCGCCTCCTCATACGACAGACTGCACCACTTAACGAGGTAATGGGTCACCTCCTACAACAACACACAGGAACACACGGTGTGTCCTCCAGAGGAGACTGAGACTGCACCACTATGCCGAGAACATTCAGTAATAACGGCTTCCGAGCTGCACAAACACTGCTGAGAAAGGGTGCCTGTTTATGTTTTATCTACCTCTCCGGTCTCAGTATCTGTGGTAACAGCCACCTCCAGCACTCTGTCCACCTCTACGTAGTCTGGGTTAAACAAGTCCTCGTCAGGCTAGAGAAAAGACAAAGACAGAAGAGAGTTGACAAGTTTTTGGTTATTAATCAGATGGGGGATCACTAGAAGCTCTACAGTTAAAAATAACCATAAAAGTACATAAAGAAAACATGTCATAATGTTTAATATATATAAATATGACATAAAATGTTATAATTATTATTCCTTATCAGGAACTTCACTGTCATTTTTTTCTTCTCTGTAAGTATGGCACCTAGAAAGCAGTTTTACAAGCCTTTCCTCTGTTGGAGCAGTGATTGACTAGCAAGTTAATGCAATATCAGAACCAAATCTTCAGCAAACCACGCCGATTGTTGCAGAGAGACAAAAGGAATAGTGCTACATGTCTACTACCCCTGAGTCCGCAGCAATTTTTCAGGAAAGCTTCGATAGAGGCCAACAATGAAGTCTGACAAGGTCCGCCACAATGAAGATTAAATTATGCCATAAAGGCCAAATTATGCTTCTGTGTCAAAGTGTTGCCTGGTTACAGCATGTTGGAGTTAACCCGATGACCTTCAAACGCGTCGCAGCACCACTGGATGAATGTGTTTTGAATTATCAGGCAGCGTGGCTCATTCATTATACACATAAAGTCATCACATTTACATTTCATAATCACTCTCTAATGGGCGACATGGCTTTTGTAATGGCATAGCGAGGCAATAATACATGCATCTGTCCAGCACGACAAGGAGACTAACATTGGCGCTCTCTTTCCGGGCCTGCGCGGTACACGAGGACAGCAAACAGTAGATAATGGTGACAGTTACCTCAGTGAACAGGTGTTTCATCTGGGCCTGTTTCGTCCGGAAGCGTTTAATCTTCTGGTGGATTCTGGGATCTTTCTCTAGCTCTTCCAGAGTGGCCCATTTGCAGTGTAAATAGGAACTAAAATGACGTAACAAAAGAAGGAATTCAGCTTTTCATATATAAAAAACTGGATGAATAAAATACTTAAAGTTTAAAGCTTAAAAATGAAAAAGACCAATCACATCATGATATTAAAAATAAATCTGTGGATTATTATTATTGTAATTAACTCATATATTACACTGATAAACAACCACAGTACTAGAAAATGAAGCCAAAAACAAAATAGGAAAGAATAAATTTGCACTTGATAGATGAGACAATAAAACAATTATAATTACAAAATAAAAGCAATTAAAAGCAAAAGAAACAAGTAAACAAGTCGGGTTTTCTAAACTGCGATAGACTGAAAAAGAATCTGACAGCTGGTCAGTAGTGGACAGTTCAGGTTTTGGTTGCCTTGGTGACCCTCATACATTTCCCATCCCAAATCTTGCACGTATGTAGACGTCTTCTAAAAATGAAATGATGTCTTTTAACACAGCGTATGTAAACTGGTTTCAACTGTATGTTTGCACCATATGTCAATCAGCTGTATCAGTGTACACCCCTTAACAAATCAGCTCCAAGCACGCTCGCTAACAAGCAGGATAAAACATAAGACCCTCACTTAGTCTACATATTACAAAATTAATCAGCTAGTTTAAAAAGTGACTGTGATAAGCTGTAAGAACAGAAAATAACAATAATCTATAATAACATAATAAGAAAATAAAACGACGTGGGGCTCCTGGGGTCAGTGAACACCTGTTGCACTAGGTTCTACTGACTCTTCAGAATATGGTTGTTCTCTTAATGCACCACATACACCACTGACTCTTACGGGATGGTGAATGGGGAAGACGGCAGAACTGATGCTGTTACTATGGCTACAGTTTGACACGTATGATTTAATCCATAAACCACAATCTATAAATGTCACTGCTGTGTTCAGAGTATTGCACCATGCAGTTCCTGCTAACTGCCCACGCAACAACATATGCATTTGATGCATTATACAAACATTATACTTTATCTGTGACTTTACAGTTTGTGAATACATTATTTTATATAAAGCGGTAGCAAAGCTAAAATCAAGGAAACGTACTATGTTTTACTCATTACCCCAGTGAATAAACTGCAGTCATAAAAACTAATGTATATCTGTGATGGGCCTTTCTAACAGATACAAAGCACTGAGAGAAAAAAAAAAAAACTCTCCAGAGATACCTGGACCGGCTGGAGGAGCTGACAGCTAAGAAGCACATCATTGACTTCAGACTACTGCTAAAAATAAAAACTTACTGCAGGAGAAATCAGTAAAAACATTATCTGACCAGCTCTAATAAAGTCAAGTCAAGAGAGCATTCCTTAAAATTTATGAGTGTGACTTTTAACAGGCTGCATGTGCAGACAGTGACACTTGTGGGTTCAATAGGAAATATTCTGACCATGTAAGTGTCTGTGGCTCAGAGACTAACCTGAGAACTTCCCTTTGCGACTCAGACTTTCAGGTTAGCGTTTAGTCATTCTGAACTCAACCACTATGAAACTGGCCTGAACCAGGACAAATGGGTTTTGGTCAGGAGTTTGACAAAGCACTGAAGACATGGGAGCTAATGGAGGTATGGTGTTTAACTTCATTAGATTAATTAGTGGTCTTAATAATGTGCATTATGTAACACCCAATGGCAATAACAGCCAGCATGCACATGAGCTGTCTGTTCTCGGCATATGTATTCAGGTCAAGAATATAGATTTGATTGTTAAAGCATTACTTTCTACTGTGTTTTTATGTGTGACGTCATCAGTGACTAGTCGGGTGTCAAGTTGACTTCACCACATACTAGTCGACTTCAAAAAATCTAAAGTCGTGCCCCAGTTCATACTGCATGTACGTAGATTTATGAGAAAATATGAAGAGAAACTTACAAATTTCTGTACTTGACATAGAACTCCTCTGTATCGTCCACTTGGTCCTCAGATGACGAAGTCTACACACGTAGAGAAAGACATAGATTAGATTATTAAGAGTACAGAGATCTGTAGGAGAGTACGCTTTAGAGTGGAGCAGAAAAAAATAACGTGATACATTTATACTTCAACAAATACTGAATTCATTGGTGCTTCGTGTGTGTGTGTGTTTGGTTCTCTCCTTCACCTCTTTCTTCACTGTTCTCACGGACAGAATTTTCTCAATGATGTTGGCCTCGTCCTCAGGTGGTTCCTGAGAGAGAGAGAGAGAGAGAGAGAGAGAAAATCGGAAGATTAGCTACGAGGGTGAAGGTAAGTTCACGTTGTACACTGAATAGAAACACAATTCTTGATTCTCGCAGGCTTTGAAATAATGCCAATCATTTACAAAGAGTATTAAACAAAATCAGGTCAGTAGTTAATAGACACTGCATCAGACTGAGAGGTGCTTCTTTGTTTTTGTTTTTTTTGTTTTTTTTATTGAGTGAGTGTAGAATAAATCTTAGATAAAGTACAACAATGCAACACAGTAAAACAGCAGCAAAATCCTCTGGAACAAAAGCTGAAGATTAGGACCTAAAATTAATTCCAAGGCTGTTGTCTTAAACTGCTTAAGGCAAGTAGACCCAACACGAGCAACTCAGCACAGTCTTTTGTTAAACACTGAAACAGAAACAGTTAAGTCAAAGCGAGACCGGTTTCTTTAGACATGCCAGTGAACGTTTCGGAGCAGATTTGACAGTCAACCCAGAAATGATTTTCCTTCTATTGCAGAGGAAAACTGTTCAGTTTCGATTTATTATATATATTATATTATTTTATTTTTAATTTTACTTGCTTTGAAACCAAGATAAAGTAGCAGGAGAAAAGAAGTAAACTAAAGATTTGAGAGGATAGAAGAAGAACTAAGTGGGAGTGCACGGCCCTGTTAGGACCTTGACGAATCGCCCACTCACCTGACGTCCTCTTGTGTAAGGACATTTTGCGTCATTCATTCAGAAAAAAAAGACAAAGCCACCTTTTTAAATGATCGCAGAGTTAGCATTTCATTAGATACAGCAGCTGTGACAATATTCTAGTGTTCCCCAAAGGAGCGTGAAACTGAGGTTGGATCTCAAGTGTTGGCTCAGGTCGCATTTGGAGATGCATTTTACAGCCAGGCGTGAACGCAGGTAGTTGTCTTCTTTATTATGATCAGATCACTCGAGGAGGCGAGTGAACAGGGCGTCTGTTCGTGCTTACCTCGGCCTGCCACGCCAGAGCAGTGGCATTGAGCGCAGAGATGCGGCCAGCTCCGAGAACTGCAATCGTCTCCCCATCGTCGTCGACCACCTTGAAGTCCATATCTTCGTTATACTTCCTCCTTTTGACTTGTCGTCCCGAGCGCCGCTTCTAAAGAGGAAGAGAGGAAAACAATCGCACAAAGAGATGAGAATCAGAATCAGAATACATTATTAATCTTTCAAGGAAATTGTTTTGTTGCAGTTGCTCCCATGAAGTGTAAGTTGCAAGTCTTACAAATAGACCAAAATAACAATATGAAAATGTGCAAATGTAGGATTGCATAGAAAGACAGGACATAGAGGAATGAGGACAGTGTTGAGAATGACAATGAAATATCATCAAAAACGAGAAGTAGTAAGAAAAGGAAAAAGAAGTTCAGGTATGGAAGGAATAAAGTCTCAGTTCGATTAATATAACAAAAACTGTTCAAAGCAAAAGAGCACTTAGAAGTCAAGCATTCACTAACAAAAAGTCTACTAGAACACTGACGTCACGCTGCACTTCAACTGTAGTTTATTCCAAACTACCATCGATGTTGCTGCTTACGTAAGACTACTACAATGATATTAGTTGTCGAGTTAATTAAGATACCTTACAAGCTTATTGTTTTCCAAAGTGAAAGTGACACCTATGTAGTGTATATGTACACACCTAAATAATAATATAAAGTTAAGTCCAGTTGTTCCGTGTTACCCGCTGTGTCTGGGCTCCATCTAGTCTCACTGTGCACTCACTGCGTTATCTAAGGGATCCTGGCTGTCCTCTCCGCCCATGTTGAGGGCTGACATTGAGGTAGCGTCGTCACTCTCCACCCCCTCCTGGACAGCCGGCTCCCGTTTTCTCCTCTTCCCCTTCTTCTTCTTCTCCACCGGCGCCACGCCAGGATCTCTGTGAGGGGAAGAATTCTGATCAGTGACTAGCAGCTCCGAAGCCTGCAGCGGGCCCAACTGCAATCTGGGGATTTGTGGAGGACAGGTGGAGAAAGTTATATACACGGATCAGGCGTAACATTATGACCACTCACAGGAGAAGTCCTTCTTGATTAGTGAATACTGGCCACATCTAGCTCTTAATAGAGTCTTATATAAAAATGATCCGACATACTGACCATCTCTACTAATGTCATTTGAGTGTGAGCAAAGAAATTAATGAAAAATAAATGGGGAAACAGAAGAAGACACACATACACCAATCGGCCACAACATTAAACCTGTTCTGCTGGGAAACTTTTGGACCTGGCATTCATGTGGATGTTACTTAGACATATATGACCCACCTAGACCAGACCAGACACCCCACCCCATAGCAATGGCACTCCTTGATGGCAGCAGCCACCCCCAGCAGGATGCAGCATAACACAGGCACACACACAAAAACAGTTTAGGAGCAACTAAACTGTCATAATGTAATGCCAGATCAGTGTATAACCACTGGCCAATCACTGAGAGCAACCGCCTCGACCAGCCAAATACGTCTCAGATTGAAAGTAATTCGAGTCCCCACGACTGACAGGGTGAATCAAAACAGAAGGACTGAATGAAAAATCTGGTTGTTTCCTGGTTTACAGTGGGTCTGTGAAAGTGCTGACTAAATGACATATTTGCATATTTGTGGCATAATCATCTCCCTTTCACAGAAAACGTCACAGAGGACCATTCTCTAACAGACGCTGAAATGTGATTAGTCATCTACAGCTTTGTTCATGATCATTGATGTGATCACTTAAAAGTGGATGCGACTACAGCAAGCATAGATGTCTGGATAACAGTGACTAGCCTGGGATCTGAAGCAAAGGGACCAAGAAATGAGCACATCCAGACACTTCAGACTTTTACACATATACTAACTAGATAACTTTGCTAATTATCAGAGTAATATCATATGAGCTCATATAAACAGCTCAATTAGAGCAGACTGGAAGGATTTTCTTTTAATCAGATTGAGATCTATGGTGTAGATCTCTGATGATCCGTTCCAACAGGAATAACACTCTAAAGGCTTGATTAAATTGTTTTTACCCGATATCTTATCAGATCATTTTGTTAAGCGTCCATGTAAACAGTTAAGCTGAAATCTCTAATCAGAACAATTTCGATCGGATTTAAGAAATATTGTCCCTCTAAATGTTGTTAGATATGTCCAATAAGATCAACCACTAGACACTGATGTGAGGGCTTAGCTGAACACCGGGTCAGTGAGTGCACCACAAACCCAGATATCCACATGTAGCAGCTTCTTTCAAGTTCTGCTGAAACACGCTCTCCCTGCTCCAAACACTCTATAACCTCCCCGACATCAAAACACACTCACAACGCACTACAGCACAACCACAAACTCCCAAACATTGCGCAAGCTGCTCTCAGTCGAGATGGACACTTGCACGACAAATATTACTGCACTATTTGAACAGTCTTCTTAAATATATTTGTGATATTCTGCACTACATTCATCTGTGGCAAACTGAACTTTAACACTCATCAGTTCTCACTCTAGCAAAAATAATGCTCAATCTGTATGTATGTCAATAAAGATGAGCACTATAGATAAATTCCTGTAGCTACAGTTTAACTGTACGGTTGTATCTGCCTACAGCGAGTTGTTCTTTTTAGCAGTAGTCTGAAGTCAATGATGTGCTTCTCAGCTCCTCCAGCCAGTCCAGGTATCTCTGGAGACTATTTTTTTTTTTCCCGCCCAGCGCTTGATTTTAGCTTTGCTACCGCTTTATATAAAATAATGTATTCACAAATTGTAAAGTCACAGATAAAGTATAATGTTTGTGCTACGAATGAAACAAGGTGGAGCGGTGCAGCGTAAATGGTCCACTGTATATATCTCTGATATTTGAGGTGGGAAATGTACAACTGGGTTACCTAGGCGACTAAAAGCTGGAATCTCTAATACTGACCAGCAGTAAGCTACAAAGCAACGGGTGACAGTTTCTTTTTTTTTTTTTCCAATATGTTGCAGTGAAAAAAATCCAGGACGGACTTGATAATATTAATTCCTTTATTTCCTTGCGGGGGACCCTTGGCGTCGTGGTTAGGGAAGCAGCTTTGGGACTGAAGGGTGACAAGTTTGCATCGCCCCATGTCCATGGCTGAGGAGCAAGCACCTAACCCCCAAATTGCTACACAGGTGGCATTGCAGAGAAATAATTTCCCCATGTGGGATTAATAAGGGGATAATTATTATTTTATATAATTTTTCATTAAGGGTTTCTCTTCCTATATCAGTGGTTTTAATTGCTAACTGAAAAATAATGCATTCTTCTCTTATGACTGCATTTTAATCGTTTTTGCATTTATTGCATGTTCCTCAGCATCACTGAAAATTGTGGTTGTGACTAAACTTAAATGAAATACGATTTATAATAAGAAGAATTTACAGTTTTATGTTGAAAATGATGAGTTGCAATACAATTTATTTATTTATTTATATGTTAAAAGCTAACATATTTATATGTTAAAAGCTTCTGTTAAGAAAATCTTTGTGTGTTCTGTGTCTAAATGTGTTGTAGTGTAGTAGATAGAGTAGCGCAGCAGCAGTTGCAGTTATTGTTAGTTAGTGTGTGTCTTGTCAGCATGTATGTAGCACAGTGGGAGCAGGAGAAACAGCATTTCTCACCTCCGTATGTTTTTATTAACATAATGTGGAAGTGACAACACACACGCCTTGAACCATTCAGGACTTGACATCCACGTCTTCCAAGCAGCAACCGCTCTTTGCTGAACATGCATGTGACCCAGTTTTTACTCCATTCATGAGACTGATACCACACATCAACCTCACAGAAGGACCCTCTGTCTGCAAGTGCAGTTTTACTCACGTCAGTAAAACAAAGGGATGTTCCGCTAGGTACCAGGAGATATATCAGGGCCGGTCCAGGCATTTCTAAAATGATCGGATTGGTATTGGGCATCAGCCAAGGGCGATCTTATGTAGTTATTTATTTTAGGTCTACTGTAAAACAAAACCATGTCTCTGTCGCTTTAATACGTCGTCTTCCTCTTCATTGGCTGGCATCAATGTTGCCAAGGTCACGTGACTAAACATGCTGTCTGCTGTGTGGAAGAACTTAAAGGAACAGTATGTAAGAAATGTATTTCAGTTAATCATAAAATGGCCCTGATATGTCACTAGACATGAAGAAATCATGTTCAGTTCTTAGGATATTGCCATTTAAAAGTGAGAGTTGCAGCCCTCAACTGATGTTATTGTTGTCATGTTGTGTTTTGGTCTGAGGCGCCACCCTCCACCTATCTACTAATCACCAAGTCAGTAGAGTTTCGTCATCCGGGTTGCCAGCTCTGCTCTAGTTACCACAGCTGCAGCTACGAACGTGTCGGATAAAACATGTATAACGTTACGAAACCTAAAAGACCTCGTTGTGAATCCGAA
>JASGAT010352542.1:0-15239 GCA_030220025.1 Chelon auratus | reverse complement strand
GATGTCACCATCCAGTCTAATAGATATCTCCCAGAGCTTATAGTTTCCATATTCCCTGCAGACATCTCATCTCTAACCCTAACCCTAACCCTCCTGACGTGTTGGGCACATTCACCCAGTCTTCTACCTTTTAGTTTGTCTTTATTTCTTCAGCATTACATCATCCTTTAATATATCTACATCTATTTCGTCTATCCCTGGCGTATTTTTTCTTCTTCTCCGTGTTTCTGGCTTTGTGCAGCTCAGAGCCAGAGCAGAGGGATGAGTAGGTGAACATCCAGCCCGCATTCCTCCGTTGCCTCAAGACCCCGATGCCCTCAGATTCCCTCTCTCCATACCTTCAGCAACTCTCCCTCATTTTTTTCCCCCCCTTCTGGTTATCTATCCATCCATCTCCTTGTCTGCTGCTGCAGCAAAGAGGCGTTATCTTTTATTTTTATGCTCTCCTCGTTGTTTTCCCCCCTTCTGCCTCCCATCCCCTGTAGTCCAGCTCGGACTCATTTGGCAGCTTTGTTGTTGCGGGGGCCCCGGAATAAATGAAAGTGTGATTCTGCTTCTCCTGCTGATAATTGAGACGCAGAGTTGACAGGGGGAGGGATGGATGAAGGGATGGAAGACGAAGAAGGAAGACAATCAGGGAGGTTTGGATGGAATAACTTGAGAATGGGAGAGCGTTGCCAATCCAGCTAATGACTGTGTCCTAGCTTAACTCGGAGATGAGGATATTGGCAGGCACAATCTATATGAACCCCCCCCCCCAGACAACCAGAGGCGTCAGTGTGGAAGCTGAGGTCTCTGCAGAATCTAAAAACACACACAAAACTTTCTTTTTCCATTTTGATCGCACTCCCTAACTTGATTGATCTGAGCTGACGGGTTGTTTTAGCTCCGAAAGAAAGAAAGAATCGGTGCAATGCGCCCGAGCTGCGCCTGAACGGCGGCGTGACATCGGTGGGATTCCACAAAGAACAAAGCCTGGACGCATTACGCAGCTAATGATCAACATCCATCCACAGGGTCTATTAAGTGGTACCCAATTAGCACGGAATAGCAAGGCAGAAGAAGCAACTTTACGGTGTGATATTTTCATAGCCTCCGGTTCCTTGGCATTTTCGGCTGATTTGTTAATTAAAGTTGGTGGGGGCGGCGGGAGGGTTATTGACCTTTTAGCTCAATTTGTTTCCTCGCTGCCATTGGATCGGGGCTGTATTTCCCTTTCTTTTCTTTTTTTCCCCCCCGTGAGTAACCGAGCGAGGAGAGAGGGCTGCACCCCTGGGTATCACGCAGTCAGTCCCTGGCGGTGTGTTTGTACTGTACGCTACATAAACACATATTCATAGCACAACAACAGAATTATGTTATGCTCTTGTTAGCAAACATGGGGGACGTATACCTGCTCGGACCGACGCTGCATTTAAAGACGCAGTAATGCACAGCTCTCATGCATGCTTGCAAAAAGGATCCTCTATCACTGGGACCAAAATCTTGTTACTGGTAGCAAATAAAAAGTGCATTCATTAATTTTCTGTAACTGCTTGTCCTCTGGAGCCTATCCCAGCTGTCATTGGGCGAGGGGCGGGGCACACTCTGGACAGATTGCCAGTCTATCGCAGGGCTAACACAGAGAGACTCTCACACCTACGGCCAATTTAGAATCACCAATTAACCTAACCAGCATGTCTTCGGATGGTGGGAGAAAGCTGGAGTACCCGGAGAGAACCTGGAGTCAAACCCAAAACCTTCTCGCTGTGAGGCATCTGTACTAACCACCACACCACTGTGCCGCCATAAAAAGTGCAACGCAGTAATATTCGTTATAAATAATAAAGCATCCAACACTTGCTTCCAAACAATGCTGAAATGGAAATTTCAAAGGAATGCCACCAATGGTATCCCTAAAACTAAACGTTAAATCTTTCATTTTTAAGGGGCGCTTTTTCTTGTTCCCTATTAATGATGGCTTCTGTTCAGCGGTGGTGGAGCCGTCAGCCTTTTCTGATCGTTGCTGTTTTTAGATAAGCAGCAGGACGCTGGGAATTGTTTGTTTGAGTGGTTTGTTTCACTCGCTTCTCTTACATTACTGCAGCTTGTCTGCAAGCGTCTGGTTACACTCGCCAGCAACGAGCCGGCAGTTCGACAGTTGTTTGACTCGGACTACACAGAAATATGACAGTTATTGATGTGTACCGTTGCTTTTAACCCTCAGGCGTCGGTTTAATTGTCTACCCTCTTGAGTCATTAAGCACAAATATGTCCATGTTGGGAAAAAAATGCTATAAAAACTCAACTCGTGTTTTTTCTGCATAAATCTCTTAGTAAGTAAATTTAATTTATAAAGCACATTTAAACACAGCATAGACTGACCAAAGTGCTGTACAGTGGATAACAAGGATTAAATATCCCTCTTAAACCACTTCCGCACTTTACAAAACTACTGACATTTCAATCATTTTGAGCATTTAACCCTTTAAATGGCAGCTCGATTACTTAAAATCACTGTTGTTTTTTTACGAAAACAAAAAACAAAAAAAATAGTTATTTTCCATAAAACTAATATTGGAAGACTGGGGCATGGACATGACCAAGATTAGCTAAAATATTGACTTGAATGCATTATTTGTTTTTTGCAGCATCAGATTTAAACATTAATACCCTCTTGAGTCATTAAACATGATGTAATCGATGCAATTTCACTTTAATTACAATTAGCAATGTCATTCATTGCACTTACTTTGTTATATTCATATCCGGTGAAGTTGTAGAGAAATATTTTGCTTCTTCGATTGCCTCAGAAAAGCAAATTATCATTATAAATATCCATTAAACTGTGGGAAAGTTTTAACTGTCATTATTTTATTTTTGATTGTAAGTGATCCGGGTCAGCGGGTCTGCTCAACTAAGTGGCTGAACTTTTTCACCCACTTGATCGGCCTGATCATTATCCACACCCTGGCCCTGCCAAGTACCACTCAAAGCAGAGCCAATATTATGTTAAGGACAGCTAATTTAGCCGGATAATGAGGTAAAGCAGCAGCCCATTTTTGTAAAATACGTGTTCCAGCGTTTGATTATTGTTTGAGTGTAGCACTCGACTGATCCCAGTTAAAGCACATTAGTCTAAGTGTTGTTTCAGTGCGCACGAGGACTAAATGTGCCAACAGAGGAATACCTGCAGACATAATTGAGTTTCGGAAAACAAAAATAAATAAAAATAAAATGTTGGGAGAAGAGAGCCATTGGCAAACGCAAGGTCTCAGACCAAGGCTAGCCCAGCCAGTTAGGGGCTTAGTTATGCACCTTCCAGTGACTTGCAGCTGACTCAAATGATGAGTGATGGTAGATGTAGACTGACGGGGACAGTGACTACCGAGATTGATGGAAGGTGCCATCTGGAGACAGATGAGGGTGCGATGGGAAGGGACGCCGCAGATGGAACGGCGGACGAAAAAGGGTCAAAGTTTGGGGCACGGCATGAAAGGGAGTTCATACTCTGTATGTTGTAATCAGAAAAATGAAAGCTTTGAAGTGGTGGCTCATGGCAGGGAGGCTTTTTCAACCATGAGTAAACATCCTGTTCCTTTATCTTAGAAGTATTTCCGACGTTATAGACAAAAACATCTGCCGCCGCTATGGAAAATGTCAGTCAACGGTATAGGTTAAGATGTAGATTTACTTGTCACATATAGTGCATTTTCTTTTGTAATATTGTCTTCATCACTGGGAATAAAAGAGAAAAATAGGAGACATGGGGTTGCAACAAAGGATAATGTGGCAAAGGTCCCGTAAGTTATTCTAAATTGGACTTTCATTGTAAGAATCAGTAAGGTATACCTCAATAAATGCATCTATAGAAGTACTATACCCATTAAATGTGGTACGTTACACTTTAGGCCCATACGAATTCTAAATTTAAAACAGTAAAGGCTCCTCGACGTTCATATTGAGTCTTTTCTACAGATGCGGCCTCATGAATGAACAGCGTTACTAGGAGAAAAGGAACAAACCATTTGTCCCCAGTCATTCAAAAAAATACAAGCAATAGACATGAGGTGTGTCCACCTGATAGAACCGTTTCCAGAGGATCATCTCTTGTTTCCTAGCGCAGATGAAGCGCAGCGGCAGGGAGGTGTATGAAGTGAGCCAAAGAATGGGAAATTTGACAACTGTGACAACGCCAGAGAAAATAACCAGCTGAGACATGAATGAGAGTCGGCGGCGGAAGTAAGCAGGGGCAACCTCGAGGTTAGAGAAGCTGGGGTGCGGCGGAAAAGTAGGAATACTAAAATGTTGTATCTCAAGAGAGGGGCAGCCAAGGAACCAACTGTTGCCGCGTGTCTGGGCTGTGACCAGCATCAGCAGTCTCTAATCTTTCTGGGCAGCTCCCAGTAGGACTGCGTGAATGTCAGAGTGTCGCTGTAAAAGAGCATGCATGCTCAGTTGACTGTCCTGCATAAATAAATGTTCAACAATGCTGAAGGTCTGCAGCTCTGCTATCATCTCCCTGAAGGCTGTGTGGTTAATTAAACATCACAATATGCGCTGGTTTTGCTGGATTTTGCCTTTTGTACAAATAAATAATAGCATGAGGGTAAAGCAGGGTTTATACCTCTGCGGGACATAGACGCCGTAACCTACGTACATAGCTTACGCCGGTACGAGCCATTTATACTGGTGCGCCCATCAGTCTGTCTCGCTCTGTAAAAACGCCACCCAAACACTAGACGGCGCTGTGTCTTTTTTGCCAGTTGGTTTAACTTTTGTTTCTACTTCCTGCTTCACTTTGAACAATGGCGACGGAAGCTTTTGCAGAAATTTCGCAATCAATTTGAAGCTCCCTGGAGGCCGTGTGGTGAATTAAACATCACAATGTGTGCAGGTTTTGTTAGATTTCACCTTTTGTACAAATAAATAATGGCATGAGGGTAAAGCACTTCCTGTTTCAGTTTGAACAACTTTGAACAAATTTTGCTAAAGACGAGTCGTACAAATGTTTGTATCTCCGAACGTCTCCCAGCTGATTGGAACACAATCAACTTGAAGCTCCCTGGAGGCTGTGTGGTTAATTACACATTACAATATGTGCTGGTTTTGTACAAATAAATAATGGCATGAGGATAAAGCAGGGTTTATACCTCTGCGGGACCTTATACATCTGCCTATTGTAATTCGAGATATATTTTAGTTCTGGTCAAAGGTCTGAACAGGAGCATGAACATGATGTCAGAACTACTTCACATGGCAATCCAACCGGTAGTAAAGGGCCGCATGATATGGACCAAACTGCAGAACAAAGTAGAGAAAAAGGCTCCCAACCACTTCCTTCTACGTCACATTAATTCAGTTTGCCCATATGATGACGTTATCTTCCACATTCAAATTTAATCTCGTGAAGTCGTCTCTCGTCGTGTCATGCGTTCGCTCACCTAACGCGCAAAAGCCGTTGCACGTCAGCCCAGGACAGCAAGATGGATCCCCTCAGTGAGGCCCTTAGACGTTCCCATTCATGCCACCTCTCTCTCTATAGAAGCTAATGGGTTCTCCCTGCAGCACGTCTTTATTGTCTAATGCACAATAATGTCTCCGATGCTTTATGAGCTCGACCTAGCAAGCAGACAGAGAAGAAAGTACCGCCAATGCTGATCGATGGCTAGGTAGTTGATGGATATAACCATATGGAACAGGGAAGGTTGATGAGGGAGAGGAGGAATTGGGGGGAAGCACTGAGCTGTGGATGAAGAAAGCCACATTAGATGCCTAATGCTGTTCTACATAGACATCTGGGCGTAATGCATTGCGCAGGGATGTTTGTATCTTGTTTGTGGTAAATTATAAATGTGGATATGGGGGAATGGCTTGTAGACTTGGATAGATTTGGACAGAAACAGGCCTAAGGGTTGTAGGGAAATCAGCCGTGGTTATTCATGGGCATAGCACATTTCTTTGCGGTTTCATATTATATTTGTTTCAATCAAAGGCTTGTAGTATTTTCTCTTCTCCGATGGGAATAGTTTGGTTAAAGGCTTACCCTCCATGCACTGTATATTAGCACAGTTGTTCCGCCGTCTCACCTGTCAGATTTTCAATGATGCAGCTACCTAGGTTTCAATTCTGCAGCTGCGGAGCTCACGCGCCACGCGCCACGCAAAAAGGAGTAGGACCAGAATATGTCTAATTTAGTCCAACTTTCCCATAGACAGGCGTTGAGCTCAAGCCAAAGATGTGTAAATGTGTGTGGCTCTGAGTCGTTATGCACACGGTGTTAGTTTAGCAGTGCATAGCCGGTGGAGATGGTTCGGCGCTCCCGTTGAGGTGGAGTGGAGCTCTTTTACGCCCGCGACGCTTGGCTACGCTTGGCTACGCTAACCACCCATCTGCAGGAACACACGGGGCGAGGCAGCGCAATGGAGAAAGTTGGTTACAGTTCGACGTTAAAGAGTGCACAAACTGCATCGACGGAGATGCACGCTGTGCGGCTCTTTCTCAAGCCTTCCCCTCTCGTTCCATCTTTTGAACTCGCCACAGCAAACCTCGGAGGCTCGCAGCAGATGTCATTTTGAAAGACACTATCTCGGTTTTCTCAAAGTACAGAGTCACCTCCTTATCCTGCTGTTGGCGTTCGCTAGAATATGACACCACCCCAGGAAATGGGGTCAGAGCGAAAGGTGAATTGCCTGTCTTGATTATGCTGTTATTGTCGAAAGGCGGACAAAGAAAAAGGCCCTCTGCAGCCATTTTTCAAAGGTTGAAAACAGAATACTCTGGCAGAAAAGAAAAAAAAAAGATAACCTTCCACTGTGGCTGGATCAAGGCAAAGGCCTCGCCTGCAGATAAAGTTTCACTCAGTGGGCTAACCAGCTGACGCTCCACCGCTGCGCCGGATAGCCGACTTTAGACGATACGATTATTAAACCCGGTCGTGGTTCTCTCTCGGCGGCTTCCCGGCTCCACCGACTTGGCCCTCTCTTTCTTTCTGAAGTCCTCGTCAGGGTGTTTGCAGCCTTCAAAGTCACTGGCCAATCCTCTTAGCACCGGGAAGAGGATATCCCTGTGACACAATGCTGACGTTCGCAGCATGAGACCTGTCTGATATGTGTGAGGTGGCGTCTCTAAGGAAATGGGTTTATTTGCTCATAGAAGTATGTCGGTTTCAAAGGGAACGTGACTCCTAAGTCAGGAATCCATTAACACCTCAGTATAATTAATATTATGGTATTGCATTTGCATGCATAATAGACAGAAGCATGCACCGGGGTGAGTAGCTAGGATCTACCAGGCTCAGTGAGTCAGTCCGCACACATGCCACACATTGTCTGAACCCCTCTTATCTGAACAAACAGCCACATAATTCTTGTTGGTGATGCTCACGTGCTGGCAGGCCAAATGGGCGGCACGGCTCTTTCACCAGGCGCGACAATCTCATCTGCACTTTTTTTTTTTCTGCCAGGATTTTTATGACATCGTTAGCTCTTGATAACGACCACGAGTGAGCGTTTTTTTTTTTTTTCGCCCTCTTGACATTTCATAGGCAAAATGCGTCGGGCTGAGTGTGGCCCTCAAAATACGAGGATCTGTTGGCGCGTGCATCTTTGAGTGCATCAGATGGAGTTTTTTTTTTTTTTAATAGCAGCAATTATCACTTTGGGGGGAAAAAGAATAGAACAGTTTATTGGTCTCGGGACGGCTGCAGCCGAGCCGTCTGTGTTTGTGTTTCCGCTATCTCCGTGCCACATGCAGACACATTTGCGGGTGATTCGGGTTGGGGGGGGCGTGGAGCGGTGACGACGGATGTGTGCGTGTGTGACAGAAAGATGTGTCGTCGTCTATCCCCGCTGCTTATTCGGCGCATTTGTCTCAACGTGGGCTCCTGTGAAAGAGACACA
Organism: Chelon auratus; assembly: GCA_030220025.1. Classification (NCBI taxonomy): domain Eukaryota; kingdom Metazoa; phylum Chordata; class Actinopteri; order Mugiliformes; family Mugilidae; genus Chelon; species Chelon auratus. Next base: position 7,359 of record JASGAT010352542.1, on the reverse strand, counting down.
GATGTGCAGAAGAAGAAAAATGGAGATAAAGATGAGGGAAGAAAGGCACGCCGACAAAGGGAAGATGTAAAGGTTGCAAAACACAAAGGAGGGCGCTGAATGCGAGGACACAGAGGCGCCGCCAAGGGAATTTAAACGAGAGGCGGTATAGAAAGAAGTCGGAGGTGGAAAAGAATTCATCTTTGCGCTAATGTTCCCTTGCGTGTAATGTTTAAATGAAAGAACGGGGGCCTCAGTCCGACAAGATGGATTCAGAAAGAGAGTCCGGGTTAATGCAGAGAGCCCGGTAAAGAGTAAGAGATGTTATGGACGCTGATTCATTCAAAAAGATAAAAGACTTCCCTTTCATTGGGATCCATTTTGCAACCGTCCATTGTTATTTCAGAAACAGCTGAGCAGTTGCACGCTGAGGAGTGTGTGCGTGTTTGCGTGTTTAAAACGCGTAGATGAAGCCGGCGGAGCACACAAAAGAAAGGAGCCCTTCGGCCCTAATGCGAGATGCTGCCTGGCGTTTCGCTCACACACATCTCTGCAACTCACATTAGACCTGAATATTTCATAAGATCAATGTTTATTTTATCACATGTCTATCTCCCGCTCCTGCTTCTTATTGACTCGGCGCGGCCCTTCTCCAGCCACGGCGCGGCTTCTGTTTCTTCCCACGCGTTTCTGTTTATTGCCGACTCTTGCGTTCGCCCGCGTTGCCCGTCTTCATTTACTCCCGTTGCTTTCATGCTCGAGGTCACGCTGGAAGAAGGAAAAGAAAGCCTGACCGCGCAGCGTGTCTTCTTCTGCAGATGCCTTATCTTGCTGCCTTATCTCGGTCACTGAGATTTAAAGGCTTGCTTTGTAAGACTTGTAGTTGAAGTGACACTTGCCACGATTTGCGTAATTCACTCGTTTTTATCGAGGCCTATGCTTACTTCTAGCTCAGTTCTACGACCAAACGACAGATTTTGTCACATTTCCTTGATTACAGTCTTGAGTGTTAGTTATTTCCTGTCATTATTTTGCTGCCATTCAAAACAGCTTTTACATTTAATGGGACAATCCAGTTAGAATCTGTCTCTTTTTTTGCTACAGCCTCATTTGTTTCCTGATTGAAGTTCCCATCGTCTTGGGAATATGTTTACACCATTGCATGCATATACCAATTTGGTGGACATTTCCAGTGGTAATGCACGGTAATGTTGAGTTTTCTGAATAATGGCTAGTGCTTTCCGGGCTCATTGTGCTGGCACCTCTGCAGTGAATAATCTGAAAGAAGTGAATGAGTATATGACAAAAAATAGATTTTCATTACAGCCGTAGTGTGGCTGTATGGCAGTCCCAGCCTTAGCAGTAATATGATTCTGTCTGTACTGTGTTTAAAAGGATAGAATAAAAAAAAAGTAAGATCTGAGCTTTTCTGAAAATGATGCAAGTCCTATTTTGGAACCCGCTTTAATCTCTGTCTGTAGCTTACAGACGTGTACATTGGTGCGAGCATCCGTTTACATCTAACGTTCACACCTCCGTTAACTGTCTCCCCACTGCCTCAGCCAGAAATTGCATGTGGTGTTGCTGGGTCTGCTACATTGCTCGGGGGCCATTAATTTCCAAGCTGTGCTTAACGCACTCGGCGCTCTGTGGGGAAGACGACATGTATATGTATGAGTTTAACAGCGGCCAAGAGAGAAGCGAGCAAGCAAACGAGGGAGGGAGATAGGTGGGAGAGAGGGATGGAGAGAGGCAACTAGGAAGACAAAAAGGGAGGGAGGAGGTGATTACACAAGAAAAGAACTAAGTCAAGGCATCACCATGGGTCTAGTGGGATACTGGAATAATAATCACAGGCCTATGCGGAAATTTAGAAGCATGCCTTAAAAACTCCTGTTAAGATGCTGCATTTTGTTGAGGCAGCATGTATGTGAATATTTTTAACCTGTTTATATCGCACAGAAGCTTAGGCTTTCCAATGCTTCAGGGCCTCAAGGTTGCTAAATTCAGTAGTTGGTCGAAGTAAGGCAGCAACACAGCATGAATTTCCCAGTACTTAGATTTTCTCTGAGTCTTTTGAAAACAGCAAATACTGCTTTTTCCGTATAGATTGTTTGGTCAATTATATGGAATAAAGCAGGGAAGGTCCTCACCATACCTCACTCCACTTTATTTGAACCCAAGTGTACGGTCCAAAGAGCCTGCGAGTCCAAAGGGTCCGCAGGTTTTAACTCCAACAAGGTATCATATCAGTTTGTCTTGGTGCTTAAGGGCATATTAAACAATAAAAGTAGTGATTGCTACTCAGATTAAGCAATCGATTCTGTTTCCAACCATGTTTGACCCCAAGACTTGGTTTGTTCGACTGGTGTGATTGCTCTGTTCCGCACATAGCTCAACGTACCATGTCCAGACGTGGCTCTTGCCGAGTTTCTGGCCTAAGGCAAAATGAGATTAGTTGTACAGCTCTCAGTGCATGCATATGGATTTCAACTTTCTGAGTGATTATGCAGAAAGTTTGGAGTTAGAACTTTGGTGGTATTTCTGTTTGGGGTAATTGAAAATGAAAAGTCAGTACTGTCTGAAGAAATGTGCAGTCATCAACTACCTGAGCCTCAAGGGCTTACCCCCCACCCAAATAGGTCCACAAGAACATGGTGGACTAGTTGTGGATGAGGCTTCTCACAGCACGCTGAGTTAGGCTGTTGAATTCAGACACGGCGAAGAGGATACCCAACCTCTGTCACCTCACAGTTCAAGATCCATGACTTGATCTTGACCGGTTGACAAATTACGCAAAGGTTCTTTGCCGCAGAGCTAGGTATCCCCCAGGAACGTGGCCGTGCAGTTATTCAAAATAAGCTGCAAATGATCAAACTCCTTGGGTTTGATGTGAGGGGTGACCTCAGCTTATCACCTCCATGTTCTAACCAGAGATGAAGGCCCAACACGAAACACTAGAAACATCCGGAATCTCAAGAAAGCCAGAACAGTTGGAAGGTCCAAGACACCAACTTCTACAAAGAAGGGATGCGAAAGCTCTTAGACTACTGTCTTTTGACTGTGTCAAAACAAATGAATATCCATGGTTTTGACTCCTTTTACTTTAGGCCATGAACATATCAATCAGACACGACGAAAGACATTTAAATAGCTCACATAAAATCAAGCGCACATATCTCCAGGATCAGCAGGCTGTCTGTCTGCATCAATGTCAAACCTCCATCCTCCGTCCTCACTAAGAATCAATCAGGCTGTCAGAGCTGTATTTACCATCAGATCTTATCCTAATCAATACGCTGTAAACGAATACAAATGACGACAGAGGCCTCAGTGCTCTGCATCTTGTTTATTTCTCTGTAGGCGTAATGAACATTGCTCCTGTTGAGAAATCCCCATTACGTGAAAGAGAACGTCTCATTTCTCAATATGTTTTTCCCTCTGAATGTTATATATATATATATATATATATATATNTTTTTTTTTTTTTTTTTTTTCGCAGGTTATGCTCATATTAACGAGTAGCGAGTGTACCAGCGCTGTGTGTAGGGCCTTGCCTTTGAGGTCTTCTTTTGAAGCAGGCTCTCTGCGAAATATTTAGGCCACGGGGCTGATGATGGAAATAAATATGGAAATGTTCTCTCTCCAGTAAAGCCTGCCAGTCTCTGTGCCTCCCCTCTGCTCTGCTCCGTTATATGTTTTGGGAGCTGAGATTTAAAAGAGATTCCGAGGGCTCTGGGCCACACATGCTATATTCGCACATTTGTCATAATAGCGCCTGCGTATAATCCCCTACATTATATCCGGACAGTCTTACAGCAGATGCGACAGCAAAAATAAGAAATACAGAAAGCCGCTTTAATTGGCTGATCAACAGAAAATGTACTTTTTTTATAAATAAAAATAAGACTAGCCACTTTCACTGGATGTTACCCGATTCATGCTGTTGCAAACTGAATGTATTTAGTTTACGCAGAATCAATAATCATAAAGTTAATTGCAAAACCGATTGCACTTTAACTAGCAGCATGAGGAAAGATTAGCTGCAACCCTGAAATACTCCTTTACCTGAGGCTAAGAGTCGAGGAGGCTGTGGGGAAACTACTGCAGCACCAGTCAGAATTTAAAATGTCGAGGTGTCGTGCTGTGTCGTCTCCAACTCTTTACATCTAAAAACCCTTGGTGGATACAGAACCGATAGTGGAACTGAGCATAGAAACGTCTGAGCGCACGAGAACTCTTATATTCTTATTTCTCTTTGACGTATTCCAGATCTCAGCTGCTTTCCCTCAATTTCCATCTCTTTATTTCCCCCTTGTTGTACTTTTCTGCCCTGCCTTTATAATTCTCCGTTATCTTTCCGCCCTCTGGTGATTGTAGTCAGCTCTCTCATTAACCCAATCCCAGGCTGCAGGGTGGGGTCATTCCCTTGCCATGCTGCCAGTCATACACCGATCCCACCTTCCTATGATTCGGGTAACGGGGCCCTCCCACACCTGCTGTTCCAGCCCCCGGCACTGGACTCCCCACCTAGCGATCTCAGGCTTCAGAAAAGCAAAGCTTTCGAGGCGTGATCCAAATTAATTGCGACAACGATCTGAAACACCACTGCACGGATCTTCACTTTGTTTTTCGTGAGGCAGCTCCATCACAGCCCCCTCCTGTTCCCTCCTGCTCTTTTTTATTGGACAGCTTGTTTATTTGTTTAGCCTCACATAGATTTTTTTATTTCATGCTCAGATTATTAATCAATATGCATAAACGCAGTGGAATTTGGCGCAGTTGCAAAAAATCACCTTGTGAAATATTGATTTCATAGATTTACATGCATCATGGTTATCTTTGTAATAAGATACGCAACACAGACCTTGAGGGGTCCTTGGTATTAAATCCATGTTTGTTTTTTTGTGTGCTCTGCATTCCAGCTACTGAAACACAGAAAGGTTTATACGCATTTAAAGGGCCTTTATTCTCCTTTTACTGGTGATTGTGTGTTTGAAACCATCTTTGACCCCAAGACTCGGTTCGTTCGACGAGCGTGATTGCTCTGTTCTGCGCATAGGTCAACGTACCATGTCCAGACGTGGGTCCTGGCACGATTCAGCTAGAATAGGACACAGCAGGCATCTGGTGTAACTGCAAACAAGCTGCTATATACACCAATCAGGCATAACTTTATGACCACCTTCCTAATATTGTGTAGGTCTACCTTGTTGCCTCCAAAACAGTTGTGACCCATCAGAGAATGGACATGGGCCTTTTGAGGGCGTCCTGTGTTGTCCTATGGGTTGAGGGGGAGGGGCCTCTGTGGATCATCCCACAGATACTTGATCAGTTTGTGAATTTGGAGGCCAGGTCAACACCTTGTGCTGTTCCTGAAGCATTTTTGTGTGTGGTATCGTGTCAGGCTGCATCCTGCTGGGGATGGCTGCTGCCATCAAGGACCGTCATTGCTATGGGGTTGGGGTGCCTGGTCTGGTCTGGTCTAGGTGGGTGCTACATGTCTAAGTAACATCCACACCAATGAATGCCAGATCCAAAAGTTTCCCAGCAGAATATTGAATTGTCCCAGTGCAAGCTAGCATGGCACTGGGGAGGATGGACGCTAGGACTTGGGAACAGTACAAGGCAACCCTGCATAGTGCGAGTATGACCTCAGTTTGTGCCTAGCTTTAGCTTTAAACGTGCAGAAAGAATGTGAAACAAGATGGGTCAGCCTGTTTGGTGTCTTTAGTTGCCCTTTTTCCGCCTTGCCATCCATCCATCCATCTATCCATCCACCTGTCCGTCCATCCATGCGTCAACGGAGTCAAACTGAGACTGATGCTCTCTCCATCCTGTCATCCACACTCTATACCCTGCTCAGCCGCAGTACGAGGCACCTGCTGAGGTTGGAAATGAAGAAGGGCAAAGGAAAAACAGCGGTCGGAGCCCTGACACGGGTTTGTTACGACAGGTCAGGATGGGTTTAGTGTTGATAGGTCAGGGAGCGCTCCAACGGACGCTGTTACAAGTCAGATTGCTTTTGGCAGCCAGGTCTCCGGGAGCCCGGGTGGGCATCTGTGTGGTCACACAAGCACTTGGTGGATTTTCAAGATTTCGACATCGTGTGTGTGGGTAGAGAGGTCCCGGCTTGCCCGCAGAGAGTGGCATATGTTTGACCTTTGCATGCCCCCTCTCTCTCATTTCCATTTTGATAGTTTTTGTCTTATCCTTTTTTAGCTTTGAGGCGTTGGCGTGTGATGTCGCTGTCATGCACGATTATTTCATTTGAGTGAGATTTGAGCTTATTTTGTCTTGTTGTTTTTATTTTTTATAATTCCCCCAAAGTTAGGGTTGATTCCAGTTCAGTGAAGACCCTAAGCACGGACACCATGGCATCAGAAGATTTCGCTCAGGGCGTAATTTAACAGCGGCTTATGGTAATGCAGCCGTCATCTTTCTCTCTGTATGGAAATAGCCAAAATATTGCAGTCCGAAAAAAGTTATTTTTAACAGCGGCCTCTTTGGGATAAACACATTTAAATTATCAATCGCGCCCACTGGAGCCTAATCTCTGTAGGAGTTCCTCGATTTAAATGTGCACAAAAAAATAAAATAAACAAGGGAGGAAACAGATTAACGATTAAAGACATAAACATATTAACAGATGAATATATCCACGGCTCATTTTACACCGTCCCCCCAGCTCAGCTCACGGCCACGTCTTTTCAATTAACCCTGAAGGAAAGGTGATGAACTTGCTATGCTCCTCCAGCTCTCCTCCTCCCCCCTCCCTCTTGCGCCTTCACACCTCCCTCTCCGTTCGCCACTCTTCTTTCTCCCTCTGCGCGGGCTCTCGCTGAACTCCACCCCGATGGCGCTTGATTGATTAGAAACGGAGGTCAGCGGAAAATGCAGAATACCGAACAGGCTGACACACGCGCACACACACACAATACACACCTGCGCGTAGATCAGTCGCAGACATCCGCAGCGGGTGCCGTCATGGGAGCCGACGGGAGGGTGCGAAGAGGCGCCGCGAGTCCTTTTCATGTGTCCAATTAGTGCCTGCATGGCGCTGACGTGTCTTCTGCAAAAGCGGACCTATCGTAGAGGGAGGAGGAAGGAGCGGATGTTGCTTTCCCAGAAGCGTCCCAGTTCGATAGGCTGCAGCGTGTAGCATGCACACGCTAACAGTTGATGGCGTGCAAGGATATGCGTAACATGAAAAGGTTATGCATTTTTATTTAATGTAGTGGCGAGGTGGTTAGCACTGATGCCTAGGGTTAGGGTTAGGTTTGGGGACAAGGAAGTAACCTTACTCCTGAAGAGAAAGTTAGGGTTAGGGTTAGGGTTATCTGACGGGGACCTTTCTGTGTGGAGTTTGCATGTCCTGTG
>JASGAT010352538.1:0-10820 GCA_030220025.1 Chelon auratus | reverse complement strand
ATTTTACATTTATTTCATCACTTCTGGATTACTATAACAGCCTTTTTACCTGCCTGAGCTCTAAAGCAATTTCATGACACCAGACATTCCAAAACTCAGCTGCTAGGCTTTAAACCAGAACCAGGAAAAGGGATCACATCACTCCAGTTTTAGCAGGTCTCCACTGGCTCCCAGTATGTTTTAGAATTGATTTTAAGGTCTCATTGATTACTTTTAAAGCTCTTCATGGCTGTGCAACTGACTACATCGCTGACCTTTTAGCACCATACAGGCCAGCACATACATCGAGATCCTCGGGCAGAGGTCTACTGTCTGTTCCAGGGGCCAGGCTGAAAACAAAAGGTGACAGGGCATTCGCAGTCAGGGCTATACGGCTGTGGAATGATCTGCCTCAGGAAATCAGGCCTTAAAACAGACTTTTATCGTAGAGCCTTTCTTGGTCTGACTGGAGTTTTAATCATGCTCTTAACTGTATGGTGTTGTGCTTTTCTTTTAACTGTTTTAGGTGCCCGTTTTCAAATTCCAAATTTGTTTTTTTTAATGTTTCTGTGAAGCACTTTGTAATGTTGATTTGAAAAGTGCTATACAAATAATCGTCTTGTTATGTTTTTGAGAAAGGCTGGCCGTAACTCCTCACTGGCAAACAGATTTTATTTTGTGTAACTACTTCATAATAGAATTTACAGAAATGTATTTACAGCAATCACATTAGCAGTGACATTTTCCCCCAGGAACATAGTCACAGAGGTATCCTGGTGACAAATATCTCTTCACACACCTGGATAGTCCTACAACCAATCAGAGCCATAACTGTTGTAAACAAATTCAACTCCATTGAGCTTGACTGACATGTATGACAAGGGTAACATCGCTGTTACCCTTCTGTCTATCACCATATAAAGTCCCCACAAATGATTCAGTTGGAACAGTAGATCTTTGCCGGGGCATAACCAGTTCCAAACGGAGTGAGCCCAGAACAATTTTTCCAAATTGTGGACTGGGGAATGTCGGCCTGGCTTCGGGTCCACCATTGTAATACCTCATTCAATGCTATGGTTTCATTCGTCATTTATTTATTTTTTTTTAATACAAATTAAAACTGTAAGTCCCTTTGTCTGTGAAACAATATAATGACCATTGTTAGATGCATGCTTTATACTTTAACCATTTAAAGTTTAAAGGATAAAACACAGGGTTGTGGTTGGAAGAATTGTGTTTGTTCAAAGGGGAATTTGAGAGCCATTGTTGCCCTCTCAAGAAAATGTGACCATGAAAAGAATACCAAAACTTTTAAATACAATTTAAAAAGAAACTCCTCACTAAGCCGCTCCTCTGAAAGTTTAGGCATACGCGTTTAAGTCAGGCTTAAAATGCACCTTGATGCGAACTTCATGGGCCTTCGGTGGGGCCACCTCCACCTCTTCAATGGAAAGAGGTTTGCCAGGTTCCCAGGCAACAGCTGCCTTGCACTTGATGACCTGGAAGTCAAAGAAAAGCACACTACTTAAACAATTAAATTAATAACTGCAGGCTGCAGCAATGGGTTGGCTACAGCTCAAGGGGATCTAACAAGTAGTTGCACATTGTAGCAAGCCTTTGACCTCTATCCAGGCTTTAAATTATGTAAGACTTCCACTAGATTCTTTGTCGAGTAATATTCAACTTTAACACCAGTTAGCTTGCAGTGCTTTTACAGTAACCTCGTTGTTCTAATGCTAAATGGGTGCAATGTGTGTAAGATATTGAAAAACGCGTCTTTTGATGCTTTATTAGATTAGTTTGAAAACATGCCAACTCTATCCTGCGACAACTTGTACATACCGGTTACAGCCGACTGACCAAAGATCCCTATTCAGTAATGGAACAGTGATTCTTTGAAGCAGTTCATGAAACGCACATTCGTTGTTTCACGTTAGCTGACAGAGCCTTGCCTATTTACGCTACAAATGCATTTCATGGTGCCTTAACGACGCTTGCATTTAGAATGAGTGCATTTTAAATGACACTTGCACATTTTATGTTTGGGAAATTTACTTACTTTACCAGCTGTCTCCATGTCGCTTCTTTCAGCAAGAACGGGTCAGAAGCGGCCGTAAAGGAGTTAACCTCTGGACCAATCAGAGACGAGAACGTTCAGCGCTCGTATGACGTATGGCGCGGCGGAGGAAACAGTTATTTGAACAAGAAATGTTTCAAAAATACCTTTTCAGCGGATTAAATAATATTAAAAGTCAGATACCAAAGCATTTAAACCCTAAATATAAATGATAACTGTCAATGAAATATGAAAAGAAGTAGGTATCGATTTGCCTATGGTGTATAGCCCTTGGGAACAACGTGTGTTGTTAAATTACCCCTCATTTAAAAGTCGTAAAATTGGACATGTACCTTCGGCCTTACTGAAACATCCAAAATCTACGTTCACGCACATATTTCTCATTATACAATATTGTGTACTTTAAAAACAAACATTTATCATCTTTAGAACTACAATTAATTCACGGGATATAGCCTACTCAAATCGTTCATAAGAGTGTGATCTTGCAGTCATTTTCCACATTACTTAATAATCCATAAACTTTGACTCAGTGGTTCCAGATTAGGTGTCACTAAATGCAACATGTCTTATTTTATTTCTCTGAATCGAACATCTAGGGTCTGCTGTTCTCTTAACTGTTCAAATGTGCAGCTCCAAGATATTAAGAGTGGTCCAACATCAGCAAGCCAACGCTAGAAACTCATGCACAATAATGCAAAACACATATCCTAGCCAAATAATGAAATACTAGCTTATAAGGCCATGGGCATACTTACCCTTTCCAATACTTCTATGAAATGTGACTGAAAAATCTAGTTTTATTATGGTGTTCAAGTATACTACCTCTATTGGCAGGCACTGTATCAAAGAGGATCAAACATTCAAAGCCAACAATGTCTAGGAGGACATATGTTTTCAAACCATGTATACCTATATACAGTATAAGTGAGACATCTCCACACACGCTTTCTGAATGTGCAAGCACAGCTGACTTCTACACTGGGTCTGATGTTATAAACTCATCATACGTCCACTTCTTAAAGTTACATTCTAAAGGTTTACACCTTAGTGTCACAGGCTCTGTAAATAGAGCACTGTGTACAATTGTGATTTCTATTCAGGATACTTTGCAGGATAATAGCAACACATTCTACTCCACCAAGTCTGACATTCTTAAAATAAACAGACAGTTCCAAAGCACCTTTTAATCAAGGTCTTTAACAAAAATGCAACAATATTTGGCTAAAGGGATTACAAATTGTATAGTAAAATGTTTTCAGCTAACATTGAATGAAGTCTGATACCCCACACAATTCTTGTATGTGACGACGGAAGCATATTTGTATCGCTTTTCCGGAAATCTTCAAACATTTTTACAAAATCAGCACAAGATATAACGACATGACTGTTCACAAAGGGATCCAATAACCTTCATAAACAGGCTGAAAAGGTCCCCCCTACGTTACACACAATCATACATATGAACCTTTTAAATAAAAATATGAAGATCCATCGCTCAACAAAAACTGGTACAAAAACAAAAGAGAAAATCCACTCAAATTCTATAAACAGAGGTAAGGTCCGTATGAATCCAATCTGACGCAGATTGCAGCCTTTTAGCTGGAGCAGGTGAAGACGAGGATGAGATCACGCCAGACTCTCAGAGTCAGATCATCTACCACCTATAAGTACCAAAAAAAAGCAGGAATTATAACATACAGCATGTCACAGCTTCATTACTAAGTAGATATTTACTACAGTAAATTGACCAACCTCTGAATCCACGTCCACCACCACCTCCTCTTCCTCTAAAGCCTCCTCCTCCACCGCGTCCTCCTCCAAATCCTCCACCACGTCCTCCTCCAAATCCTCCACCGCGTCCTCCTCGAAAACCACCTAGAACAAAAAACAATTAATCAAATCTCTATACAAGCTCTTTACACCATCACCAAATAAATACTCAAAACGAGAGACTGATTCCTTACCTCCACGCCCACCACCTCTTCCTCCTCCTCTACCCCCTCCTCTGCCTCCTCTCGGTGGCCCTTTCTCTCCTGGCGGCCTAGGGAGGAATCTTTGCAGTGGGAGGAGCTTCATTGGATCGATATAAACCTAAAAGACAATATATAAATACATCAGTTTTAGCATGCAGAGGAAACAAAGTCAGCAATTAAAACATATTAAACCAGATATTTATACCTTCTGTAATTTCTTGAATGAAGATGCCTTCATATTTTCAGAAAGTTTGACTGAAAAATACTGAAAGTATATGTTAAGGAACCAACACAATTCTAGATGACAATACTGTTACTTGATCTCCGAGGTTCAGATTTAAGAACAACAGAAAGGATACAAAGTCTCGCAGTTGGCCGAATATTTCATCTACTTTCCCGATCTGCTCCTTGTTTTCCAGGTACACTGGGGCATTGAAGTAGGGAACTTTGTTTTCCTCTGTTGTACACTTGCACACAATGTCATCTTCGCATGGATGCATGAACTCTCCCACTGCTGCAGAGTGGAAAGACATTGGAATAACAAAGTTAATTTCTGAAGAACATGCAGAAAATGTATAGGCACTGCAGCCCATTTCTCATGCAGAATTTAAAGCGCTTATGGTACATTCACATCAAGTGGGATAGATTGATGTTGAAGTTTTTTTTGTTCTTTCTACAACTAGCTAATTGTTCAGAATACCCAAGACGGATGTATAATTGTAAAGCTGAATTTGTGAACTTTAAAAATAGTTAAGTACGGTTACATTTATCTTGTTTGAATATCAGGTACTTCTATATGATCCAGTAACATGTCTGACATATTGGTGCTTTGAAAGCAGTGCAGTTTTTTTCCCCTGTGGCTTCTCCTTGGACTTAAAATTTGAAACAGGTCACATCATTAAAGCCCAACACTGCCATATTAAAAGAACTTCAAGTGTTGTCATTGTATCACTCAAGCAGGTTATGGCATGATCACATGGTTCCCCAACACCAATGTATGCTTCAGCAACTCCTTTTCAACATTAGATCACTTTGTGATTTAACGAGCTTACCAACAACATATTCTGGAGGACCATAGTCTTGCTGTCTGTTAAAACCGCCTCTTCCACCACCGCGTCCGAATCCACCACCTCGGCCCCCACCAAATCCTCCGCCGCCTCTGCCATATCCTCCTCCTCCTCCACCACCACCACGGTTAAAACCTCCACCTCTTCCACCGCCTCGTCCACCTCCTCCTCCTCTGTACGACATTTTCTTCGAATCTTCTGTGAAATCAGAAAAGCCTCTTAAAACACGTCAATGAATTGCAAAGTCTTAGTTAAATACGGGTAACTGAATTCACTGTATTCAAAAGTGTGTCTTCAGAAGCACTACAGGAGTTGTCGCTAGCATGTTAGCTCAATTTAGTCATTCAAACTACAAAATTCATCCACATTTTCAAACACAAACCAACACATTAAATGTTCGCCTTTAAAATAAGAAAAATACACAATCTACAACTCTATACATATTTATAATAAACAACTCACAACTTTGATCGGCTAGCAGCTATTTTCACAGCGACCGACTTCCATGCGATGACAACACGTGTGATCAGTGACTGCCGTAAAGGTTTTCATCGTGTCGGGAAGTGTCGCGAATACCCCAACTGCGTTTAAAGGAACAGGCGCCGCCGCTGCTCCGCTCCCTGAGACGCTGATACAGAGAAAGGGTCAGTACGTTCAGTACAGTATATGCTTAATTCTACAGACTCCAGTATTGATAAAACACAGTACAGGCTCTTTATTACGGCGATATTATTCAAAAATGTCAACAGCAGGTCAGGTAAGAAAAGTTTATCCACGACATATTCACCGTTTGTCTCATAAAAACACAAACTGGAAATGTTAAGTGTTCGTCTGCTCTGACTGCTGGTTAAGTATGGTGTGCAATAGTTACTGTTTAATGGTAGAAAATTGTTTTTCTCGGGGCTGTCACTGCAGAAAAGATCCGCCAGGCTCGGCCACACCCGAAACAAAAACAGACATGACCTGATCAATGGTCACAACAGAACATTATTGTTTAACAAGTTTCGTTTCCCTATTTCTCTACCAGGTGATTAGGTGCAGGGCAGCTGTTGCCTGGGAACCTGGCAAGCCACTGTCTATTGAAGAAGTTGAGGTGGCCCCACCAAAGTCCCATGAAGTCCGAATCAAGGTGAAATGCACATGCCACACTTGTCTGCAAAGAAAAAAAAAAACAAAACAGTGGACATATTTTCTGTTTAGAACNAAAAAAAAAAAAAAAAACGTGATGTGCAATACAGGAACTTATATTATGCAACTTCATACTCCTGCTTCACATTCTATACACAAACGTACATTTTAGTCCTCCACATTTGTCCAACCGCTCTCGTTAGTAACTACTTTTCAGGTTACATTATTTTCCTACGCTCATAATCTACAGAAAGTTGCTGAACGTGATGATTTTGAATGTTTGTGATTAACTTGGAGATAATTGTATTAACTCTTAAGACAATAAGTACAAGTACTCTTATTACTATATGTTTTATACAAGTGTTAGGCTAGAAACATTGGAGATGTAAAACAGATATTGTACAGTGTGGGTATTTCATGACATTTAACTATAGTCTGTGTTAGTGCATAGTGTTGTATCTCAGTAAAAAGACTGTGTCCTCAGTGCTGACATGTTTGTGGTCGGCTTGGAGCAGACTGGCTTGGTTCCAGAAGGAAAGAATGATATGTCATGTGGCTCTTACGTCCAGAATATTTTTCACTTCCTGTTTGTCTTCTGTGGTAAATATCTACCCATCTCTAAGGAAACCACATTCTGACTTGAATCAGCACCCTATGTCTACATACAGGTTGTTGCCACAGGCGTGTGCCGCACAGACTGGGGGTACCTGTATGAGACTGGAAAGGGGATGAGATTCAGACCTTTCCCCCTGGTGCTTGGCCATGAGGCTGCAGGCATAGTGGAGAGCATTGGCCCTGATGTCACCGAGTTCTCTCCGGGTAAACTGTACAGCTCATAACCACCAAGCCGACATTTGGTTCTCATTTCTCTCTTCTTTTTTTCCCATAACTGACGGAATTATTTTGCTGTTTTTTTTCTCAGGGGACAAAGTGATTCCTGTTTTTCTGCCAAACTGCGGTGAATGTGAACGATATCAAAACCCAAAAACAAATCAATGCAGGAAGAACTGGTGATTGCATTAACCCATGGTTAGATACACAAACAGACATTTGCATTGATTTTGGTGGTGTTTAAATGTATACTGTCTCTTGTGGCTTCAGGGCAAACACACACGTGGGTGTATTAGCTGATGGAACAAGCAGGATATCTTGCAAGGGGCAGCAGGTGTACCAGTTCCTTGGCATCAGTACTTTCTCCCAGTACACTGTGGTTCCCGACACCTCTCTCACAAAGATAAGATCTGATGCACCGCTGGACAAAGTCTTCCTGCTTGGCTGTAGCTTCTCCACTGGTTATGGAGCTGCTGTTAATACAGCCATGGTAAGTGGATTCAAATCTTGTGGTCACACCAACTCTGATCTGGAGCACAGGTTGTTCTGAGCCGAACTAGATACAAATGGAACAAATGTAATTCCAACTATCCATAACTTTTTGTTTTCTGCCCATTAAATTAAGATGACCTGATCAATACTTGTTTTTAACAAACATGAAGTGACTCAGTAATAAGTCTGATTCTTAATTAATTGTCTGAATTGAACTGGCATAACAAAAATGACATAGCATTCTTGAGTGACTGATGAGAATTGGCTCAAGCAGTCGCATGTGAGCCTGATTCAAATACAAATTGACAATATTACTCAAGGTCAAGTTCACATAAGAATAAAAAGAAAGAATATATGAATAAATAGAAAGCTGCAATAAACACATTATCTATACACCAATCAGGCATAACATTATGACCATCTTCCTAATATTGTGTAGGTCTCCCTTGTGCCTCCAAAACAGTTGTGACTCATCAGAAAATGGACATGGGCCTTCCACATGAATGGTCCAGAAGTTTCCCAGCAGAACATTGAATTGTTACAAGATGGTCAATGTTATTTACTTTTCCTGTCATTGGTCTTAATGTTGTGGCTGTAATGTATAGCACATGCTGTAAACGTTATCAGTGAAAATGATGAAGTCATGTTAAATAACTTTTGGATGACTCCTGCATCCAGGTTGAAAAAGATTCTTTGTGCTCCGTGTTTGGGCTTGGACCTGTTGGACTGGCTGCCATCGTAGGCTGCAAGGTTGCCATGGCAAAAAGGATCATCGGGGTTGACGTCAACACTGACAAGTTTGAGAAAGCCAGACTGTTAGGGGCTACTGAGTGCATCAACCCTGTAGACCACGATCCTAAGCCAATCCAAGAGGTTCTGGTGGAGATGACCGATGGAGGGGTGGACTACGCTCTGGAGTGTGTTGGAAACCCAGATGTCATGGTGGGTGTCTCAACATCATTCAGAATTTTAGACACAGCATTTCCCTTACACCAGACTATATGAATTTACTAATTTATATTGAAAGGATAATTAACTGAGATAACTGGTCCTGTCATCCTAGAGTGCCGCATTTGAATCCACGAGAGATATCTGGGGCTCCTGTGTCGTTGCTGGGTGGACAGAGACAGAATCAATGTCTGTGCCGGTTGAAAAGTTACTGATGGGACGCACCTTGAAGGGGACCTATTTTGGAGGTTTGCAGGCCTTTTTGTTCACTGAAAAATGTGTCAGCAGCATGTAATGATATGTGGTATGATTGAGAAACTGACTGAAATCGGTCAATTCATTGGGAAATGGCAGTTAAGTAATTGGAGCTTGAAGCTAGCTAAACAAAAATAGTGCATAATCATTGTAGTCTGTAACCACATTTTGGCATATGATTAAAAGTAATAAGTCTGAAGCAGAAAAAAACTGATGGAACTCTGAGAGAAGCACAAAACAAGTGATCATAAACTTAGAACTAACGTGTGTCCAGAAGAGGGTTTCACTCACATTAATCTTGTGGTATGTAAGAGCTAAGTTTTGTTACTGTCCTCTTAAGGCTGGAAGAACGCACAGGACATCGCTAAACTGGTGGATGACTACATGGACGACAAGCTGAAGCTGGATGAGTTTATCACCCACAACCTCCAACTGGATCAGATCAATCAGGCCTTCGACCTCCTAAAAAGTGGTACAAGGTAATTTCTAGCTCCTATGTTTTTTTTTTTTTCATACTGTATACAGCGGTTAAAGTAAGTACTGAACACATTACCATTTTTCTCAGTAATTACATTTCTAAAAAGTGCTACTGATATGGAAATTTCACCAGATGTCGGTAACAACCCACACATGCAAAGAAATCAAACCTCAGATGTCCATAAATCATGTTACAAAATGGAATGACATAGAGAGAAAGTATTGAACACACTTAAAATTATTTAATACTTTGTTGGTAGTAACAGCTCCAAGATGCCACCTGTATGGAGAAACTAGTCGCATGCATTGCTCAGGTGTGATTTTGGCCCAGTCTTCAAATCCCATGGGCCTCTTCTATGAACTGTGATCTTTTCGTAGATTTTCCATTGGCTTTAAGTCAGGTGATTGGATGGGCCATTCTAGCAGGTGTATTTTCTTTCTCCAAAACCAAGTGAGAGTTTCCTTGGGTGTGTTTTTGGGATCATTCTCTTGCTGAAATGTCCACCCTCGTTTCATCTTCGTCATCCTGGTAGATGGCAGCAGACTTTTATCAAGAATGTCTTGGTAGGGCCTACATTTTTCCATTTGTCCATCCTTCAGTTATATGAAATTTGCCAGTGCCGTATGCTGAAAAAACAGCCCCACACCATGATGTTCCCACCTCCACACTTCACTGTTGGTATGATGTTTTTGCGGTGATGTGCAGTGACATTTGACCTCCAAACATGGTGTGTATTATGGCATCCAGAGGGTTCAATTTTGGTCTCATCTGACCAGACTATATTCTACCAGTATTACACAAGCTTGTCTAAATGTTGTACAGCAAACTTTAAACAGGGTTCAACATGTTTTTTTTTTCCTTCAGCAATGGAGTCTGATATTAATGTGCACTGATAAGGGTGATGGTGTTCAGTACTTTTTTTACTTGCTGTATGTATGAAATTCTAGCAAGGGATGGAACTTATCTGTTTCAACAGGAAGGAAAAGAGAGAGAGCAGCAAGAGAAACAAGATAAGCATCTGTCATAGATACATATATATATCTGGATGAACCATACGTGGTACAAGTACAGGATATCGCTGATGATTTTACATGAAAGACTGAGAATGAATCTAAACCAGGGCACAGGGGCATACAACTGTTAGTGACTGCTGGACTTCTATTACAGGGAGTTAGCTGCTATAATGAATGAATATAAGAGGTATCATAGGCAGGTTGGAGAATTATGCATTCAGGTGGAAAATGGTGTAATTTAAATGTATTATTCAGGGGTTTTACAAGCTGCTATGTATTCCAGGAATAATTGCGCGATGCAAATGTATTTTGTTTATTCTCTGTTACATATGGCCGCTTATCAATTCCATAGCATACTCTGGACATAATTTTCTTGAGTAACTGATTAACAGATTGACCTTTCTATAAGATTTCAGTCCAAGGTGACATCCACAAAGTTTTATCTTTTCCCAACCAGCACTTTAAAGCCAACTATATACAGTGGTATGCAAAAGTTTGGGCACCCCTCTAAGATTTCATGATAATTTGCTCTAACTTTATAAAAGAAGATCACAGCAACAAGATTTCATTTCCTAC
>JASGAT010352537.1:0-13024 GCA_030220025.1 Chelon auratus | reverse complement strand
ACAAACTTCTCTCCATCTTGGACAATCCATCTCATCCACTACACCAGACAATAGAGGGACAGTGGAGCTCATTCTCCAACAGACTGATCCAGCTCCACTCCCACGGTGAACGCTACAGGACATCATTCATACCAAACTCTATCCAGCTGGACAACAACAATATAACTCCATGTTATTCATGTTTATGCACATCATTGCACCTTATTAATCCTCCTATGTATATGATTTATATTTACTTCTGTCTCAATGTCTTGTACATTTGTTCATATCCTAATTTTGTACGTTTTTTGCTTGTACTCTTTTAATTTAAACGTTTTTTACTTATATTTTATTTTAAGCTTATTTTATTCTTTCTTTTTACATGTGGTTCTCGAGTGTTTTTTTTTTGTTTGTGCAGCTAAGCTACTGTGACCAAGCAACTTCCCTTGTGCATCAGTAAAGTGATCGAATGCTGACACGATGGGTCAACCATCGTTTCCAAACAATGTGAACTCTCCACCGATCACAGCAGTTGACTACAACCCCCTGACTGTCTACCAAACTCGACTAGGTTACAGCTCTGGGATCTGCCGCAACGCCCTAAGGGTCCTAGGACTCCAATTTAGGAACCACCGATCTAGACGATATTTTATAGTTCCAGCATGAAGTTCAGGTACATGTCCTGTTCATCCATCATCGCCGGTCTCTGCTTACGGCGAAGGAAACAATACCTTGGTGCTGAACTGTGACATTGCCCCCCACCACCACCACCACCAAATATATATGTAATTCCAGTGTCAGGAAGAAGCTCTGAGGGAGTTCCACTGCAGAGGCTGGAGCGTTTTCCCACGCAACACTGGGAGGATTCTTCTCGCTCTGACATCTTGTATAAAAAATAATAAGACTGAAATTGCAATCTTTGCTCAGGCAGGAGGCTCCATCAAATCAGGGAAGGACATCACTGGCTGGAGCACAAAGGCCAATATCAGGCCAGAGCGACACCACAACCTTAAGTCCTCTGTTCCCTCTCATGGACCAGCTGGTGCCAGGGTATTTGCTCTTTTTGTGCTGCGTGTATTAAAAGAAAATACTTTTCCATTTTGTTTCCGTACATCTCTTTAAAACACAGATGTGGTACAGAAACGAGCACGGGGAGAATGTAAATGGATCTAAACCAGAGAAAATGCGAGTTAGTGTTGGAATATTAAAGTCTCAGGGCGACATTCAGAGGGTAGGTGAAAAGTAAATACATGCATTTTAAAAAAGGTGAGGGAGAGTCATGATCTGGCGTAAAATGAGTGTCCATATTTCATGAAACTTATCCATGGGAAACCCCTCCCCCCATCTTCCCAAAGTTCAGAGTATTTCGTAGAGTGAGGGGTGGCTAAAAGGGTCAGGAAGCCTACGGGGTGTGCTTAGATTTTTAGGGAGAGTTACTGATATCCCAAAAAAACGCTGTTGTTGCAACTGGATCAAGAGGTCGTGGTATGGCTGGATGACGTGTGGCGGCGGATTTAGATGTGTTGGATATTATACCAGTCAGGCATAACATTATAACCACCTTCCTGATACTGCGTAGCTGTACATTGTGGTGACTCATCAGAGAATGTACATGGTCCTTCTGAGGGTGTCCTGTTGTGTGGGGGTGTGGGGGGTGGTATGGGGATGTTATGGGGTGGGGGTGCCTGGCCTGGTCTAGGTGGGTGCTACATGTCTAAGTAACATCCACATGAATGAATGCCAGGTCCAAAAGTTTCCCAGCAGAACACTGAATTGTCACAAGAAGTGTTATTTATTTCTCCTGTGTGAATGGGCTTTCAGTTTCATCCGATGAGAGCGGCACATGATTTTACACTGGGTTCAGTTCAGTTTAGTGCTTCTAAACGAAGAGTGGACTCAAACCCGATAAGTAAATGTCTAAAGAAGAGGCTGAAACAGTCGTAAGGAATCAGTCAATGAAACTTTCTTTCTTGTTTTAAACCAAAAGACAGAAAACCACGGGGGTCTTCCAACACAACACTTGTGCCAATACAGCGGGTCATGCTGCGAGGCGCTCATGCAGCGCCTCTAAAATGTGCCTCGGTCCCTGAGGTGTAGGCGCACGCGTGCTGTAAAACTTTCTTTTGGCGCTCACCCGTCACGCCTGCACCTGTTAAGCTCAGCTCCTGCCTCTCAGCCCGGAGTTCTGACGCTCGTCTCCACGTCTTTGGGCCCTGATTGCGCCGAGGAGCTCGGACGGGAAGGTCCCTGTACTCTGCCCTCATTTCCCTCTGACCAAACCCCAAAGCCCGTCCAGGCTGTCGCCATGCTAGCGAAGAAGCTATGGTTAACACAATCAGCTGATGGTAGCAGGGCTAGATTTAATATTAAATCAAATGATCAAAAACTTTGACCATTATAATCATCAATATAAAATCAAATAAAATCAGTTTTCACTTATTTCCTTTTTAAAGCTTTGAGGTGAGCAAAACTAAATGAGTTTGGTATATTTACTGTAACATGATGGAAATGAAATGGCTGGAGGGAAAAATCGCAAAAATGTGGATAAAATGATTTTTGGGATTTATTTTTTAAACATAAACTTGAGTTTAAATCATCAAATCTAAGAGGAAATTTGAGGTAGTTGTGCATGTTTCAGGTTTTTAGGTGAATATACGTTTAACCTTCTGATTTCTTCACATTTCTTTCTCTCTCTTTTCCTCTGCCCTTCCCTCACATCTACATTTCTTCCTCTCTTCATCGTCCTTGACAGCGTGATGAAAAAGTTGTTGCTTAGATAGCACAGCCCATTAAATTGCGCCTCTTTCTCTCTGGTGTAAACTGGGAGCGTTCAGAGTCTCCCGGCGTGTCGTCCCAGTATCTGAGTCAGTAGATGGCCCCAGAGAGCCGCTGTTGGCCAGGACGGACTCGGCATTGCTGTTTCCCTCTCTCTCTCTCTCACACACACACTCGTACAGACACAAGTGCAGTGTCATTATTTGCTCTCGTCGTCTAGGAGGACGTATGCACGCTGCATGAAGCTGCAGAGGTTATAGCAATAAATACTGCCCCGGTTTGGTCTTGCGTGTGTTTGTCACTGATGCACGGATGCAAAGATTGAGTCGTGGCCCCAACTCTTCGTAACGTGTCTGATTTTGTTTCTTGAATCTCTACCTTTTCCACCATCTCATCCTTGAATCGTCCAGTTTCCTCCCTCGGTCGTCATCTTCCTGCCGCCCGTGCACTATTATTCCCCAAAAATCAAATAACCTCAAATACATAAAATCATCTGGCTGCACTGTGTGATTTTTATTTATTTTATTTTTACTTGAATCTAATTCTTTTTGTATATATCGCTATTTTTTTGTACTTATGCTTATTGTACCAACCTCTATAACATACTGTATGTGGAAACAGAAACGATTCTGATTCTGATTTTACCTGAATGACGAGTGACCTCGACTGACTTCTCTCTCTCTCTCTCTCTCTCTCCTTCCCTCTCACCTCCTGCCTCCTCTCCTACAGCTTCCTCCATCTTTCAGTCAGTCGTTTCTGAAGAAATGAAAGAGTGGAAAACGTACATGTAAGTGCATTTGATTTTATTCCTCTTTCTCCTCATCCTCGACCTTCTCTCTTCTGCCCATCGCTCCCTCTTCCTCCAACTTCTTCTCCTCCCTTCCTTTTACTTATTTCCTGCTCTCTTTCTCTCTCTTTTTATTTCTCGCTTGTTCTCTCCCCTTTTCTACTTCTGTTGCTATCCCATAATCCAAAGCTCCACAGAGGGGGCCGTCACCTAGCCCAACTCCGCCCGCCCTCCGATAGAGGCGATCAAGGGGTGTGTGTGGATCCTCATGTATTCATGTCTAAGCTTCCAGCAGTGGATGGTATTGTTGTCTAGTAAGAGACTATGTCATGAACACTACCCTCTGAGCGGTGTGTGTGTGTGTGTGTGTAGGTGTGTGTGTGTGTGTCTTGAGACAGCTGAGATAACATTTGTTATGTGTGTAAAGGTTTGTGCTTGTGCGTCTTGGGGATGTATCAGATGGTGAAATAAGACATTTTATTAGCTGGTGCTTGTGAAAGACTCAAAAAGAAATGTGTTTCCTGTTGTTACGCTGCACAAAGAAACAATTAACGATAAATAAACTCCCCTGCAAAGTCCCCTGTCTGGATTCAGAAAGGTACAAGCATCAAATGCATATGAACATACTTTTAAATGAGTCCACGCGTTCGTCCAGTCCTGTATCTGGCCGTTTTGTTCCTTTGACTATTCACATCATGCATTATTTCATTCATTCAGTGTCCGTAACTGCTTGGTTTCTAGAGGACTGGAGTGTGGGATGGAGTCTACCCCAGCTATCATTGGGCGGGAGGGGGTGCACAGGGCTAATTCACATCATAGTTATATATAGATATATAGATACACTATGTATATATATCCATATCTATATGTATATCTAATCTATAACTATATCTGACATAGATATATATATAGAGAGAGATATAGATACATATATATAGAGAGATAGAGAGATAGATAGATAGATAGATAGATAGATGTAAATATATTGCTATTGTATATAGATATATAAAACATCAGTGGATTTTCAATCAAACAATTTTATACAACATTTTATACTTGTGTATTTTTTTATTCGGGAAAAAAAAATGTAAGTGCACCTCTTGGATTACAAGTTAATTTCAAGGAGCAAGGTTACGAAACCACCTCTAAATACTATGGAATCCACAAACCCAACGACATTGGAAAAATGAAGTGGTTCCGTTATGAGGAATGAGCTAAAACTCCTCCAAGCTAATGTACATGACAGATCAGCAGTTACCGGAAACATTTAGTTACAAGGAGGTCATAGCAGATACTGGAAACAAGGATTCACTTACTTTTACAAGTCACAGATGTAAAGAACGATTACTACTGTTGAACAAATACATGCACAAGTATAATATTTCTGTTTCATGTGGTCTCTTCATCTACTTTCAGGATTTATAATCTACTGATGTTTTGAGTCATATATATACCGTATATATACTTGTAAACTACAGCTGGATGAGACGAGGGAACCAAGTAATACTGTCGACTTTAGTGTGTGTTTGTGTGTAGAACAGTGGGGGGATACATGTAGAGGGGAGGGAGTGTGTGTGTGTGTGCTAGTCACCCCAGGGTGAGGGGATTAAGTATGAGCCAATGCAGTAAAGGTTAGCGCTTGGTCTCTCACTGAGGCCTCTATCGCACACAGAAATCTCGGAAAAGACGGAGAGAGAGGGAGAGGGGGAGAGCGAGATGACATTATTAAGGTCCCACAGCCTCTCTACTCGAAAGCTCATCAAGTCGCACAAGGAAAACTGATAAAATCACCAAAAAAAAGAAAAAAAAAAAGACCCTCAGTAACTGAACTAAACTGTTGATGAACAATCTCAGTGGAAACTTTCTTAAACGCAGGCTGGGCGTCTGGATTTCAACTTTTTCCTCCCCCGTTTCACGCGGAGTACGCCTTGGGTTGTGTTTTGCAAAAAGTTGATTTGCATGGCGGACATTTTAGGATGTTATTTTTTTTTTCCCCCTTCCTCTTCTGAGATGTTGTCACAAAATGGCGGACTGGAGAGTAGGAACAAGCTGAAGCACTAAAGGAGGTATGAGCATGTTACAGTAAGAGTGTGTGTGTGTCCTCTCTGTTCTGGCGACTGATTGCAGCTTCTTGCTGTGAAAACGGATGTAAAAGCAATGAATTAGAAATGAGACATGATAGTCAGACACGTGTGAGTGATATTAGTTTTAGCTGTTTTGGTGTGCTGCACATTTTTCACTTTTTTTCACCTCACTGGAAAACCTTTTCTTTTGTCATTTGTGTCATAACAGTGTATTTTGCATTTATCTGTATCAGATTCTTTCCATTCTTTTTATAATCATATTTTACAGTTTTGTTTTTTCAAGCATAACCTAAACAGAATTTTGTGAATAAACCGTTGTAAAAAAAACTGAAATATATAAAAACCACGGAAATTAAAAATCAATTGAAATGCTGCGTTGCGAAACACTGCAGTCCAGGCTCACAGCTGAGCTCTATAACCACTTACCGAGTACCCTGACAGCTCAAGTGCCACTGATAAAACCTGACACGAAGCAGGCCCTCGCATACACTGCCTGGCCAAAAAAAAAGTCGCGACCTGGATTTAACTGAGCAAATATGTACGAGCCTCCTATTGGATAATTAATGCGTGGGGGATTTTTTTTAACCCCAACTGATGCAATGAGTAGCTTCTCATTTCTTAAACAACCATGTCAAAAGAGACATCCTGTGGTCGTGGGAAAGATGTTAGTCTGTTTGAGAAGGATCAAATCATTTGCATGCATCAAGCAGAGAAAACATTTAAGGAGATTGTAGAAACTAAAACTGGGCTAAGAACTGTCCAACGCATTATTAAAAACTGGAAGGACAGTGGAGAACCATTGTCTTCCAGGAAGAAATGTGGTCGGATAAAAGTCCCGATTGATTGTGATCGGCGATCACTTAAATGTTTGGTGAAATCAAATGGAAGAAAAACAACGGTAGAACTCAGGGCTATGTTTAAGACTGAATGACCAGGTTATTCCATCAATGGATTTTTTCTTCCCTGATGTTCACGGGCATATTCCAAGATGACAATGCCAGGGTTCGTCGGGCTCAGATTGTGAAAGAGTGGTTCAGGGAGCATGAGACATCATTTTCACACATGGATAGGCCACCACAGAGTCCAGACCTTAACCCCATTGAGAATCTTTGGGATGTGCCGGAGAAGGCTTTGTGCAGTGGTCAGACTCTCCCATCATCAATACAAGATCTTGGTGAAAAATGAATGCAACACTGGATGGAAATAAATCTGGTGACAATGCAGAAGCTTATCGAAACAGCAAACGCATACCGTAATCAAAGCTAAAGGTGGTCCAATGAAATATTAGTTTTTATTTTTTTGGGCAGGCAGTGTATAGGACTTCTCTTTATCCAGTTGTCCAATCAGCAGCCTCTTCCAGCTCTTACTTGGCGTCTTATTAGCCTGAAGTTTCACTGTTGAGGTTTTTAGGTGCGCACACACTCCTCTATTCACCTCTACACGACCTGAACAAGCAACAATTGCTATACCCCTAACTCTTGACTGTCACTTGTTGCATTATCGCTGTAATTGACTTGGCACGTAGCATTACCCTGCCACGTTCCACTACTTTCAGTGCTCGGCTTTCTCACTTCGCTGCTTTGAACTGAAAAGTGGCACGGAATGAAAACTGAGTAGTTCAGTCTTGTCGGTACGTTGCTGTGCTTTGTATCACTATGAGCAATCGCTGTGCAACTATTGCTTCTGTTGCAACACTGCCTCTGTTATCACTGTTTCTAGCATCAGTACTACTCCCATTATTCTTTATAACATCGTTTTGCCAATCATGTGGAAAATAGAGCCTGGCTGTGCTCTGGTTGCTGAGCTTATAGTAGATTTGAAGCAACGTTCCTTTGGTCCAAAGTCAGGTTACTGGTGTTAAGACTGCGTGCATCCCCCAGCCTCCAATTTTCTTTGGCCAAATGTAGTCATTATTGAATTGCTAGCAAGAAGGGGGGCTGCATCAGCTGTCTGGATCCACCATGTTCAGGTACTGTTATTAATACAAAGTAGTTATTGAAGCTTTTTCTACAAAAACAAAACTCCCTCCAGAAGTCTTGTGTTTTAAGTCGACATGGAGGCGCCAACTTTACGATACATTTAAACATATTTCCAGACTCAAACCAAATTGGTTTGAGTCTGGAAACAGTTTGGTATTGTTTCATATATAAACAACTCATTAATTTAACTTAAATTGTATTAAGGCAAAGAAAAGAATTTGTGTACGCCTTTAAATACAAGCATTTCATACCATGATCCTGCAGGTTTAGCAGGACGGAAGTCTCTAGAATTTAACCAGCCACTAACAACTCATATGAATAAGATTTAAAGTAGGCCAGCTGCTCCTTCAGGCCGGGTCCGGGCAGGTTTTCATTGCAGGTTTTCACAGACTGTTGATGTTAAATTATCCCCGACCACACTGGAGTGATCGCTGTGCTCAGACATCATGATGTGAAAACAGACATAAAAACATATTGACTTGCTGTGGTCGGTGAGGTTCTCAGAGCATGGATCCCGCCGACCCAGATATCAATTCGCACTCGTTTTCCACTTCAACTGATGAGATGGACACGGAGCCGACTTATTTCTTTCTTTAGTTTATAACTCTACAGTTTGGGTTTATTTATGATGTAGAACAGTTTACTGAAGAAGCTGACCTGTTGTGAAAGTGTTTTGCAACGAGTCCCTCCTTTGTGCGCTCTAAACAAGTTGCTATGGAGACAGAGATGTATACCGACTGCTTTTTGAGACAGTATAACAGGCAATTATTGAAGAAAGACTGGAAAAACTGGAATAGAACATACTTTGAATCATTCCTCTCTTTAAAGCGCCACTGAACAAAACAACAACAAAATCAGAGGCCAGACGGGAGCAAAGAGGAGTGACATTTTATGAAGAAAGCAGGAAAATAATACCTGAACCCGAAATAAAAATTGTTTACGAAATACGTAGTAATGGGAATTAACATACACATTTTTTCATGCACCGTTATATGTATAGAGGAGTTCCTCCTCTAGTTATATATATATATATATATATATATATATTGTATTGTTTGATTTATTCCTGATTTTACTTTATCAGCCACCAAAACAAATTCTTCGTATGTGTGAACATCCGTGGAGATAAAGACGATTTTCTGATTCTTGAGTGAGCAGTGGTTTTGGTCATGCATGCTTGAATGTGAATGAATGAATGAATGAATTAGAGGTAAATCATAATGTGCTTCGTCTTGTTTATGTTCCTGAAATGCAATCTTTCCATTCATTTCCCGCCTGCTTGATTTCGTAATGACATTTTTCAACACAAAGATTTGAGCTTTAGTCTGAAGGATTGTTGGTAGTCGAAGAGCGGCTCCACTTTGCCACTTTGTCTACTCCATTACAACATATTACGAAACAGAATACAAAAAGATTATCTAAATAGAAGATATACAAAATCCAGTGGAGTGGACTTTTTTACTTACACCGATATTGATATCTACAACTACACAGGATAGCTGTAAGTGCAAAAATGCAATGAATAGATACTGCTACTGATAGATACAACTGTACAGGCTAACTGTTGGTACAATGCAACAGCAACATGTAGGTAAAGCATCAATCTGCACCTTAAGTACATCAAGGTGTTTCTCTTTTCTTTCAGTTATAGTCAGCGTCAAACATTTTCAAATGTTATCTATACCTGAATGTCCGTTTTAGGGAAACACAGTAGATAAAATAAGACAGAACTTTATTAATCCTGAAGGAGGATGCATAAAGACCAAGATACAGTCAACAGTAAACAGGGCAAGTACATTCGAGAGACCAAGAGAGACCAGGGGCTCCATTACTTTGTAAATATACAATGTTGACACAGTATTTTAATTAAATGAATATTTACACACGTGATTTGTGTTTTATTGAGTTAAATGTACATTTTGAGTAAAGGTTCAGTGGGGATAGAGGAAGCAGAGAGGGGACTGGTCATACTGGCAGGCTCCTTTATCAGTTTGGTTTGTTAGTGCTTGGTGTTTGTTGAAGTTGGTTGGTGTTGGTTGGTTTTGGTTAAAGTTGGCTGATGCTCGTTGGTGTTTGTTGGTGCTGGTTGGTGTTTGTTAAAGTTGGATGGTGCTGGTTGGTGTTGGTTGATGCTGTTTGATGATGGTGCTGGTTGGTGATGGTTGGTGCTGGATGGTACTGATTGGTGTTTGTTGGTGTTGGCTGGTCTTTGTTAAGGTTGGATGATACTGGTTGATAGTTGTTGGTGCTGGTTGGTGTTTGTTGATGCTGTTTGATCATGGTTGGTGCTGGTTGAAGCTGGTTGGTCTTTGTTGGTGTTGGCTTGTGTTTGTTAAAGCTGGTTGATGCTGGTTGGCAGTTGTTGGTTGGTTGATGCTGGTTGGTGATTGTTGGTACTGGTTGGTGTTTGGAGTTGAGAAATGGTGAAACTTTTTGATACCCCAGTCTCATGCCTCTTTCTGAAGCCAACTAACACAATATGATACACTTTTTTGCTGAGATGATTCTTACTTTTTATTAGTGTTTACATGGTAAAGAGCCAAGGCCAGTGCCTGATGGACTAGTCAACATGTACCATGTTCCTGTCATCAAATGGCATTACATTTAGTAAAAACTAGAAAATAAAAGAGAGAAACTGAATGTTAAGATAACCACCGTTGTGCAGCTTTTCTGTTCAGCTATAAATCATTAAAATGAGCAGTGGAGCTGTTTGCAGTGTAGTTTTTCTTTGCCAGCGCATTAAAACAGCTGCTTCAGTTGCTACGGTGAGTGTCTTTGTGTGCCCGAGACGAAAACACTGGCGCTATAATGCAGCTAACACGTGTTGTGAGTCCACCTGTCTTTGTATCCTTGACCAACGTGTAAGTGAGCCAGCGGGGAGGTGAGTGGAAGCCAGGAGGCCACCGGGCTCCACGCATTCAATTCCCTCTTCATTAGTAGTCACATTACTTTAGATTAGCAGAAAGCAGACATTTACAGGCAATGCTGACGCCTGTAATTAAAATTAATTTAAAAAGAAACACACAAAGAGAAGTAATTACTCCAAGTGTTAAAGGTTTTCTGACTGGCGACTTCTTATCGTTTTATTGCTCCATTCTTAGCGAAGGAAATAAAAATGCAAAGTAAAGCGTGGACTTAGTGGGGAGAGGAATTAAGTGCTAGTGGTCGCTCATTAATGACTTCACCTGATTATTGGGAAATGGGAAGTCGCCTGTAAAGGTTGAACAGTTTACAATGAAATTTTTAATTAGAGTGGATTTGCCCTGATTGAAATGAAATATAAATGACTTCTTAAATAGCTTATCTTCAACCTCAGTGGCTTGGCGAGCTCCCTCCGCTGGGTCCGGAAAGTTTTTCCCGGACGAGCAAGGATGGCGACATTTCTGGAATCAATATTTGACAAAAACTGACATAACGCGCATTTAGGTTGGGTACTGTGGTTTCGTGGTGACACTTTCAGTTCAAGACGAGACTTCTCCGTTCAACAGCCGATCTGGTCGCCCTCGCGTTGGATGCTGGAGCAAAAAAAGAAACAAACAGAATGAATGGATGACATGTCTGTGAGGACTGTCAGCCTGTGAGTGGACACATAATTAATAATGCAATGCCTTCACACAGAGAAACGCGAGGAGGTCAGAGGTCACTCTCACCTCCAGGACAGCAGTTGTGGAGCTTGGCTTTATAGCGTAAGGTGATTTTAAAAATGCACACTGAGGCCTGGAGGGGATGGGAGGAATTCTAGCTGTCCCATCATGCCGGCATTTCCACAAGGAAGACAGACTTACAAGTAAGGCCTCCACCCCCATCTCTCCTCACCTCCTCCTCTTGCTCCCCCTGTTCACTGCATGAGTGCAGGTGTTGTGGTTGGTGTTGGGCTGATCCTTCCAAGCAGCTTTGCTTTCTTATTTCTCCATGCACAGCACACATACAGAATAATGGACCAAGAGGTGACTTGTCCTGTTACACTTGTACAAATGTTTTGCTGTAGCGTCATTCAGAACCTGTTTAATAAAATATGCGAAACCACTGGTCGTTTAGTCTGGATTAGAATTTAATTAAAAACTAAAACTGAAATTAGTAGCACTAACAACCACTAATAAAGTTGTAAGGTTTTCAGAATATGGTGTCAGAATTCACTCTTAAATACTAGAGAATAATAGGATGGTACAAACGCTACAATTTTTAAATCTATGTGCGTTTTTCGTGCACATACAGTGTGTTCCTGTTATGCTTGTGCAAACACGAATGTTGGGCCTCAGCGTAATTTAGAATCAGTTAAATAAAATATACAAAAATGTTAATTGTTAAGTCTGATTAAGAATTAAACGAATAACTAAAACAGTAGAGGTTGGCAGAATACATACTCTCTTGAATAGACTAAAACTTGTGTGAATAGACTAAAATCTGTGTGCATTTATATATACATATATGACTGAATACAGTTTGTAGTTGTGATATCTATTTTTTTTTAATGATAATAATGACATATTCAATAGCATTTAATTTTCATTCGTTTTAATTAATATTCAGTAGCAGTGGAATAAAAGATTCGGCTCATATTACCGGCCATTAAAGACGACTCAAGAATCATGAATCTAGAGTCTATTTAACAGGCTCAGTTGAGTCCTACCACGTTTGATTGATATATAATCAGTAAACTCCACCATTCAAACATCTTACATCTCACTCGACAGAGAAGCAAAACATACTACCAGACTTGACCACTATCAAACTAAGCCACTCACTCACTTACGCAGAGAAACGAAACTTAACGGACTCATAACCGCTGCTCGTGGATCCCTGCATAACCGAGAATCAGTAGCCATTCACTCGGCCGGCAGAGAAACAAAGCTTAACCGACTATTACGCTACTAATCAAGAGAGACAAGATATGTTATTAATGTGCTCACTCACCACCAAGTGGTCTAGGGTGTGAATTACAATCAGTCAAAATGACAGATGGCCTTCAGATTTTTCCGTCGGAGCTTTAAAAAAATAATCTGGTTAACACGAACCCTGATTCCATAGACTATTTGCTACTAACAGCATATGAACACAATCATGTGAAGTACATGCTTGCTTATTTTGACAATAAATAGGTCAGAAAATGTCCTGTGAGTAAGTGGTTTTGACCATTTTTTTTGACATTTTTTCCCCATAACACCTGGAACTTTAAAGGTGACATAGAATGATTGAACGGGGTATTTATCCTTGATCTGTGATGTGACATGTAGACAACAAAATGGTTGGGTCTGTAATGCCTTAGAAGCTTCCTAAAAACCTCTCTCTATATTAGGGTGGGGGATTTTAAACGCATGGTTTTGCACCTATTTGGCAACCTCATTATGAAATGCAAGCACTTGACGCTGATTGGCTGCATTTGCTGCCACTTGTTACCCTAGCAGGGGAGGTCAACCAGA